>JADBJO010004123.1:182500-195000 GCA_016801955.1 Conus betulinus | reverse complement strand
TGGCCCCGCCCCTGTCTTCCCCGCCCCTGGTCTTCCCTGCCCCTGGTCTTCCCCGCCCCTGGCCCCGCCCCTGGTCTTCCCCGCCCCCTGGTCTTCCCGCCCCTGGTCTTCCCCGCCCCCTGGTCTTCCCCGCCCCTGGTCTTCCCCGCCCCTGGTCTTCCCTGCCCCTGGTCTTCCCCCGCCCCTGGTCTTCCCTGCCCCTGGTCTTCCCCGCCCCTGGTCTTCCCTGCCCCTGGTCTTCCCCGCCCCTGGTCTTCCCCGCCCCTGGCCCCGCCCCTTCACCACGCCCCCCCTCCACAAACTTCCCACATTCCATTCAGGTTGAAAAAAGATTAAAGAGAGATTTTTTTTTGTTCCGTTAAGTTTCGTTTGGGTCCAGCATCAGTCACATCTCATAATCAGACACAGCTGACAGACACAGAGACCTGAAGCAGAGAGAGAGAGAGAGAGAGAGAGAGAGAGAGAGAGAGAGAGAGAGAGAGAACAGTAGAGAGAGAAGATTCCTTGTAGACGAGCCAGTATTTCGCTGATAGTCATATGTGTGTGTGTGTGTGTGTGTGTGTGTGTGTGTGTGTGAGAGAGAGAGAGAGAGAGAGAGAGAGAGAGAGAGAGAGAGAGAGAGAGAGAGAGAGAGAGAGAGAGAGAGAGAGAGAGAGAGAGAGAGAGCGAGCAGTATCAGTCATTTCCTTGTAGACGCGCCAGTATGTCACTGTTAGTCATTTTGAGAGAGAGAGAGAGAGAGAGGAGAGAGAGAGAGAGGATTCAGAGAGAGAGAGAGAGAGAGAGAGAGAGAACAGAGAGAGAGAGAACAGCGTGTCATTTTCTTTGTGTACACGCCAGTACGTAAATTGATAGTTTACTGAGAGAGAGAGAGAGAGGAGAGAGAGAGAGAGAGAGAGAGGAGAGAGAGAGAGAGAGAGAGAGAGAGAGCACAGTGTCAGCCTTCACTCGTCCACCCCTGACAGAACCTAGAGGTAAACCATTGGACTTTGTAATACCCAACTGTGACGGAAGAGGGGTATGGTGAAAAAGGGGGGGAGGGGTGGTGGAGGTATTGTGATGCTAATAGCTTTTTTCATACGCCCCGCGCGGTCTCTAAGAAAGGCTTCCTTCCAGAAGAGTCAACCCATTGTATCGCTCTTGCTCTCTGTTTACCGAAACCTTCCTCTCCGTTTATCCTCGTTCTAACCCCATTGTTCAAAAGGGACATCTTAAATATGTTTTACCGTTGTTTTGTAGAATCAGTGCTGTCCTTTGGCTTTTTTTTTATATGCTGGTTTGGAAATCTTAGTGTGAAAAACAAAACAAAAAAAACATTTGAAACAAAGTGGTGGTGAATACATGTGGAAAGATCATTGGTACAAAACGAGGACGGGTAGATCAATTGTGTGAATGTCGTGTCACATAAAATGCTGTGAACATTGCTGCCGACAGTTCTCATGTTCTCTCAAAAAACTACAACAATGTTCTACCCATCTAGACGAAAAGTCCAAAATTGCAAAATTCAAAACAAATAGAAGTAAAACAGCTTCGTTCCCAATTCTGTCAAACTTCGATGAGATCCGGTTCAGAAAGCTTGTTTGTATAGTGTGTGTGTGTGTGTGTGTGTGTGTGTGTGTGTGTGTGTGTGTGTGTGTGTGTGTGTGTGTGTGTGTGTGATACTGTGTGTGTGAGTGTGTGGGTGGTTTGATTTGTGATTTGTGTTTTTATGGCCAGGCTTAATTTATCTTTGGAGATAACAAAGTGTTCTTGACTTGACTTGCCTTGACTTGACTTGACCTTGACTTGACTTGACTTGACCTGACCTGACCTGACCTGACCTGACTTGGCTTGTTTCCGCGGTCACTGAGGAGAAACATCAGGTTTCGAAATACCGGTATCTGACCAGGAGTTATATGTTTAGTGAGCTTCCTCCCCATTGGAGATGGTCTCCTGCTTTGGAGACTATAAGCTTGCTGAAGGTTCATTTTGAAGCAAGCATTTATTCCCCATTCCCCACTCAAGCACATACTGTCAGTTAGGCAGAATTATCTACCACTGCAGATATGAAGGCTTATCACCTCCCCCCCCCCCCACTTCTACAATCTAAGACATAAGAGCAAGCTTTGTTAATTGTTGTGTATATGTATATGTATGATATATATTTATATATATATTATATATATATATATATATATATATATATATATATTATATATATATATAATATATAACACAGAAAGAGGAAGAAAGGAAAGCAAAAATCACCTAGCCGCTAAGTAACTGGCATCCTGCGGCTTTTGAAATGGAATGTGCTGCCAGTGTCAGATAGGTGCTTGATGGTTGTGTGTGTGTGTGTGTGTGTGTGTGTGTGTGTGTGTGTGTGTGTGTGTGTGTGTTTTAACGACATTGCAAAAGAAAAACCGAGAAAAAGTATAACGAAAACATTGAAATACCACAAAAAGACAGAAGAAAGCCATGTGAGCAAATGAACACTGCATGTCTGTCTGTCTCTTTGTCTGTCTGTCTCTCTCTCTTTCTCTCTCTGCCTCTCTCTGTCTTTCTATCTCTCTCTCTCTTTCTCTCTACACACACGCGCGCGCGCGCACACAAATTCATATACGTGTGTGTGTACATCCAGGGTGTTTTCTTTGGCGATTTTCACCGAATCGAGACACCGAGAGAAAGTGAGAGAGAGATAGACAGGCAGAGACACACACACAGAGAGAGAGAGAGATAGAGAGAGAGAGAGAGAGAGAGAGAGAGAGAGAGAGAGAGAGAGAGAGCTTTCTGCTTATGATTCTCCACTGTGCTGCTACCTTAACATCTTTAGGTACTACAGAAATATGCTCTTAATCCTCGAGGAAACCGACGTCAAGCAGAGGAGGCCCCAGACGTAAAAAAGAAAGACACACACACACACACACACACACACACACACACACACACACACACACACCTCCCCCCTTCCCCCCCCCCCCTCCCCCCCCCCCCCCCCCCCCCCCCCCCACACACACACCCCCCCCCCCCCCCCCCCCCCTCCCCCCTCCCCCCCCCCCCCCGAAAAAAGAAATTACCATAACCGCTGCGGATGACGTGTTACCGGAAGTCAGTTCACATACCTCAGTTAATTTTCATTCCTCTTGTCGAGTTGACAGTTTTCTTCTTCCCTCCCACACGTACAAGGGTGACAGATGGGCTTAGTCACAAGGAAAAATGTCCTCTTCATTCGAGCAATGTCACTGTTTTAAAAAGAAAGAAGAGAGAAAAAAGAAAGAAAGAGAGACCATGAGAGAGAGAGAGAGAGAGAGAGAGAGAGAGAGAGAGAGAGAGAGAGAGAGAGAGAGAGAGAGATTGCCTTCATTTCATAACTATATCGCTTAAATGTAATGTGATACTTTAAGCACAAAACAAAACCTGTTCTCTTTTCATGCTCAAAGAAAGTTGTGCATTTCTCTTACTTTTTTTCCCCTCTACCTTTCTTGTAGTAGAGTACCTTAGTGGGGAGTACTGAGCAAACTGTATCACTGTTTTAATTGCTGTTATGAACTAATATTTTTGTTTTCTTTTTGCTTTCATATATCCTGTTTAGGTGGCTATTTCTTTTCTCCCGATGAATCGAATACGCATCGATTTCAATGTAAAGAAACATGTTTAAAAAAAAAAATCGCTGCCACTTCAGTGTGATTCAATACAGTACTCTCTCTCTCTCTCTCTCTCCTCTCTCTCTCTCTCTCTCTCTCTCTCTCTCTGTGTGTGTATCCCTGAGAGTTTTTGTATTTGTTTTGTATTGTTTATTGATCACATTTTTTGTCACCGTCAAAGGAACTGCCCAACAAGTATTTCCCGCCTCACACGTGTACACCTTGCACGCTGGCTTTTCAATTAACAGCTTGATTTACTGAGGTTTAGATCTCTCTCTCTCTCTCTCTCTCTCCCTCTCTCTCTCTCTCTCTCTCAAAAGAAAAACAATATATATATATATATATATAGATATATATATATATTATATATATATCGAGAGAGAGAGAGAGAGAGAGAGAGAGAGAGAGAGAGAGACTTTGACACTTTGATATTTTATTGTCATTACCAATGAGGTCTTTTGACAAGGGGGGAGAGGTAACAGAACAAAAACATTTCCCTCTTACTTTCCTGCAAACACAACAGTACACTTTCATTCCTAGTGTGTATCAAATCCAAAGTTAACAAAAACAAAATAAATTCGTAACATTTCGTTATGTCCTCACCTCACGCACAGGAGTAATGTAGTAAAGTTAAAAACAAACAAACAAACAAAAACAAAACAAACAAAACAAACAAACAAAAAACAACTTAAGACTGACTCGACCATCCACTCAATCAAATGATGACACATTGTATTTTACCGATCTCTTCAACATGAAAAAAAAAAAAGACTGACTCGACCATCCACTCAATTAAATGATGTCATTGTGTTTTTTACTGATCTCTTCCCACATGCGATGAATGATAATCATTCATTCAGAGAGAGAGAGAGAGAGAGAGAAGAGAGAGAGGAGAGAGAGAGAGAGAGAGAGAGAGGAGAATAATCTTGTGTCAAAATAAAATGAAGTGGGATTGTCCCCAAGTTCTATTAATTTGGTTGACAGTCACTTTTTCTTTTCCGTATATCAGGTTGTGCATAGTAGTATTTCAATATCATATCCAGAGTGAGACGTGGAGCCGAGCAGAGTGACTAAGATTGTTAACTCTCCTGGTGGGATGAGACAAGGTGACGTTTGCAGTCCTTTCTTATTTGATTAATTTATGAATGAATTAGCATTAGACTGTATTAGATGAAATACAAACGGGGAAACACTTTGTGGTGATTTTCTTACCATGTTTGAATAGGTACTGGGTGACAATGACAAGAATGATTCTTCTGTTTTTGCATGTTTACAGCACTGAAAAAATCCTGAGTGGCTGGCCGGGCTGTAAAAGACTTGAACTGAAAATGATGGTGCTGTACTGACTGAAACTGGTATTAACTTGCAAACACAGTTAAAGATTCTGCATACGGCGACGTAAGCGTTAATGTTTTGGGCTGTACATGTACAAAATAATGATAAATTCAGGAAAAGGATATATACTTACCTGATTGAAAAAAAAGATCCATAAATGTATATGAATAACCTAGGATTTATTTTTCATGAGGCTTAGTATTCAATGTACTTGACATCAACGCAAAAACATAATTATTCTATTTTTGTTCTTTTTTTTCGAAATTGTTCTGGATGAAAAAAATACTACTTTTTAATTTTTGTAAAGTTATATGTCCCACGGATTCAGCAAACTGTTTAATATGGTGCTGATCTATAGAGAGTGGAGAATGCAAGCTTTCATTAAAAAAAAAAACAAAAAAAAAACTTACACCTATTTGTGCTAATAAGATTAAGGCTTTGAATTACGAACACTGACTTACTTGGTGTATGCAGGAAACGAAAAAGCACCTTGTTTATACCAGTGTAATGCATGTTGTTTAAAGCCCAGCTTCCTACAGGTGAAGGAAGTAGGGCGTAGGGGTGGAGGGATATACGTCAGGGTTGTCAAATCGTCAAAACTAATTCCGCACGTTTGTTCATAAAGGACATTGACGTCAATGACCAGTTTATTTCAAACAGATTTAAATCGTTATCAGTTTTCGACGAAAGCTCAGATCAAACGAAAAATACCTATCCATTTAGAGTATCTGAAATCGCATATGGTGAAATATCTTTATCCCAGTTTTTCATCGAATCTGCTATAAAATGTTCATGTCAAATACCATACAAATCCCAATCATCCTTAATCATACACACAAAACTCCATTGCAGGCAGCGTCCGCAGGAGTATTAACCTGCGTACGCAGAAAGAAAAGAAAGAAAGAAAAAAAAAAAAGAAATCCGTAATCAAATGTTTCACAACGAGTGGTTCATCACACAGTATAGATAATGCAGGCTCCTAACGTTGTAAAAGACATGAATGTGAATGAAAAAAGCGGCTTGTGTTTCGCAGGAAAAGTGTTTCTTCTTCTTGACACCCAGCTGTGGCGGATGGAAGGAGAGTAGTTTCGGGTTTGGATGAATCTCATGAGGATATTTATCCGTTTGTGTGTTTCAGTCCTCTTGCCAGAGGACTTTGACGTGACTATGAATTCCGGGTTCCAGATCGTAAATTCACATTCATGTCTTTTACAAAGTTTTATTCCCCTGTCCATTGATTTCATGAACCGAGAAGATGTTTAATTGAAATCCAAATTCCTCTATATGAATGTATGTCATATGTGAGAAAATGGGTAATGTGGCTAAATTATTGTTTATTTTGCTGTGAATGTGTGTGACCACAAATTAATTTCTCAAATTGAGATAATAAAGTTTACTTGACTTGACTTGACATCAGTGTGATATTAAAGCTATCAGATTTTTTTTTTAATTATCCAAACTACATGAGTGTAGATTATTAAGTCTCTCGTATGTTCTTTGAGTGGACAAGTGTGGCTAAGTAACTTAACCCACCAAGTTTTGTTGTACACTATATATGTCTTATTTCAATCATGTGTGGTTGAACCAATGTGTTGACAGTAATGATGAATTTCTTCGAATCCGTACAGATGGGCTGATTTTGTGCAGATGGCAAGAATGTCGTGTTTCATGCCAATAACATAGCGAAAATTCATTGTTTAGGGTGTTTCATGTACTGATCGTTTTCATGTGATGTTCTTACAACGGAATTTCGACAGGTATTGAAATCGTGTAATATGAATATTCATACTTGGAATTTCTGAAATTCAAAAGCGTTCAGAGCCGGGCGAGAGAACGGGGAGGAGGAGGTTGGCGGGGGGGGGGGGGGGGAGGGCACTGTATAGACCCCCCCTCCCCCCCCCCCCCCCCCCCCCCCCCCCCCCCCCCCCCCCCCCCCCCCCGGCTAGCAAATAGGTCATTTTTGGCACGTTGCTCTCTGTGCTGTGCTTTATTGGGAAAAGACCTCCAGACCCCTTTTGGGCCCCTCCCCATCCACCCCTCCTCACATAGCTGAGACGACGCTTCTCATATGATTGATGTTACCGCAACAGAATATACAGTGAAGCAGATTCAAAATGCCAGAAAGAATGAAAATAAAGCGCTTGAAAATTCATACGGTTGAAAATTCATTTTCATTTTTAATGAATATCCAAACCTGCTTGTGGCGTGTACGTTTAGACAGATCGTAAGAAATTTGTGATTTTAAAACCATTCCAGTTGCAGACTTTGCATCTATATAAAATGTCATGGCTTTCTGAATGCGTGTTTTGTCATAACTTTGTGGAGCTGCTTGGGTCCTACGATGATAGTATTTAACTTACACCTCTTCAAGAGGGGCATTGGCCTAACTATGAATAAATTACCTCGAGCCCTAAGTCTCTTTCTCCGAGGAATTCAAAAGACGCTGAGAATGAAAGAGACCTTTGTCAGGGCAAGTGTGAGTGATGGAGTGTGGTGTGTGTGTGTGTGTGTGTGTGTGTGTTTTCCTGACTGACAGACTAGAAATCCAGGGGTGAAAGACCTGACTTTGACAGGGATTTTCTTCAAATGGCTTTGTGTGGTTTTCTGATCTTACAGCATTCACATCGTCGGCTATCGCTCACTCACCATACGACTTCATTGCTCCGTCTGGACAAAAATGAATCTGCCATCGCGTAGGCTATTACTTGCGCGCGCACAATGTTCTCTTGTTGGATCAGGGAACGGGGATTTTTTGCTATCCTGTCGTATGACGGGACGGTCCATGATACAGCCGCACCGTCACTGCATTGTTACGCTGCTGACAATTTGCCCCGTCACGCCTCCACCCCCCCCCCCCCCCCCCCCCCCCTTCTCCTTCTCCCTTTCCAAGCCCCTCCTCTCCCACCCCTACCCCAGTCCCCCTCCTCCCTCCACCGCTCTTTTCCTATAACAGGTCAAAATCTGCTCTATGCTGGCTTTGAACCTTGCTATGTTCTACTCCCAGAACAGTCGACTCACGTTGGATGGCACATGCTGGGCTCTAGTTATGCAGCTGCGAACTTGAGGCTCACTGCTACTGCTGTTCTGATCTAGGTCTCTGGATCTACCACAAAACGATTTCTGATCCTGGTGCATCACTATTCTTACCACTTCTACTGCTGCTGGTGCTGTTGCCACAATCACCATCGTGTTACGATTTTTTCTACAGTTGTAACACACCAGCAGTTAAAAAAGCCAAGCTTGTGGGTAATGTTCTGAATACACACCCAAAGGTAAAGTTGGGTATTCTCAGAATGTTGATAATGGCTGAAAGTCGATTCGGCTCTCTTTTTTTTCATTTGCTTATCAAAAATACGAGCTAGGTGGCTTCAGATTAAAGTGAATGGAGTAGGATTATATGGGCAAGGCAACTAGCCAACGTTGGGTCTAGAGTGAATCCTAGGGCTTGAAGGAGATGGTTCTTGTATTGATAGACTGTGAAGGATGTCATTCACAGGGATTCTTTAAAGTGAGTGATGTGATCGGGGGATGGGGGAGGTTGCATGACAGCTGATCTTTGGTTTAATTTTGGTTTTACGACCATGCTATGCCTCAAAGCGCTTTCATGCATGATGTAGCGTTCTGGTGCGTACTCCGAATTGATGCTCGTAAAGTGTACAGTGCTAGTCGCATTATTACAGTGCTAGTTGCATTCACTTGCGGCTATCGGGAGGGCGTCAGCCAGGCACTGATTGGTTGAACCTGTGACCTATGAATAATCTAATCCGCTTTCTGGTTCCTCTTCGTGCAGACGATCTGGGCAACAACATCAATGTCATCGGCAACAGGGAGTACTTTTGTCATGATACTGTTGAAATAACTCAGAAACGATCATAGATATTTGTACTCAGAGTAGAAAGAGTGTTTAGACTTCGTCTCGCTTTTTTTTTTTTCAGTCGACAAAGAAACTGAGTCTGCAGTTAGGCCTACTGTTCATAAGTGCATTGTAATGTATTTTAGGTTCATACTCTGTGGAGAATGAGTTGGTTGCTGCTTTTTGCACCCTGCCCCCACCCCCACGCATAGGGTGAAGGTGAATAGGTTTGCTCTGTGTGTGTGTGTGTGTGTGTGTGTGTGTGTGTTTTCAACCAATCGGTGCCTGGCTGACGCCCTCCCGATAGCCGCAAGTGTTGCATTCTTATTTGTGTTCACGTTGATTTTGCTTCACAAACAAACAAACAAAAAAACAAAACAAAAAAAAAGAGAGAGAGAGAGAGAGAGTTAAGAGAAACTATTCAAGCAAGAATTGATATTTCAGGCACTAGCTGCGTAATTTTCTAATCTATCGTTGTAAAGCTAAAATCCTGCAAACCTTTGACGGATGAAAATATTAAAAGGGAGAGTGGGGAAAAGGGCACAACATTTGGCACAGAGAACCAGGAAATATTAAAGCTGAAATGAAAACCTACAACGAGAGTGCCGCCAGCAGGCAGACTCAGCGCACATACCCAGACATTGGATGACAGATGGAACTACCCCTAGTGCTATAAATATCCTAGCTGGCGTCAAGCCTGAACGGCAAACAAGCTGCCACCACAGATTACCCGGGGTCACGTGATGACATTTCGTCACACCGGTGACGTGTGAAAGGTCAGGACAAAGGTCAGGCAGTAAAGAATATGGATGCGAAACTAGGTCCCGATTACTTTGACTTTTGGTTCGGTTTTCGCGCCATGATTTGTCAATGGTTTGACTCATGGTGATAACAGCGGTGTTGTATTGCTCGTTTCCAGTGAAAAATGTGAGCCGAATTGTGAGTGTATTACTGAGCAATTGCACCTGTCTTTAGATATATAGATAGACAGATAGATAGATACATAGACAGACAGAGAGACAGATATAGATAGATAGATAGATAGACAGACAGACAG
Organism: Conus betulinus; assembly: GCA_016801955.1. Lineage (NCBI taxonomy): Eukaryota > Metazoa > Mollusca > Gastropoda > Neogastropoda > Conidae > Conus > Conus betulinus. Next base: position 185,132 of record JADBJO010004123.1, on the reverse strand, counting down.
ATGTATAGATAGGTAGGTAGGTAGGTAGGTAGATAGATGGATGGGTGGATGAATGGATGGTGGTTAACAGAGATAGATAGATAGATAGATAGATAGATAGATAGATAGGTAGGTAGGTAGGTAGGTAGGTAGGTAGGTAAGGTAGATAGGTAAATGGATGGATGAACAGATGGATGGTGAAACAGAGGGATAGATAGGTAGGTAGGTTGGTAGGTAGGTAGGTAGGTAGGTAGGTAGGTAGGTAGGTTGATGGATGGATGGATGGATGAATGGATGGAGGGATAGTTAAACAGATAGATAGATAGATAGATAGATAGATAGATAGATAGAGACATATCAGTTTCGTTACAAATGTTTTTTTTTTTTTTTTTTTCATTTCAAACATTTACATGAACATAGAACATACGTAAGCAATAAGTTTCGTTACAAATCATTGTCCAACGCATCAAGACAGATAAATATGGGTTCCATTACAAATCATTGTGCAACTCACAGAGAGAGAGAGAGACGAGAGAGAGAGAGAGAGAGAGAGAGAGAGAGAGAGAGAGCGATAGATAGACATAGATAGACAGCAGACAGACAGAAAGATATCAGTTTCGTTACAAATCATTGTCCAACTCATCATTGTGTCGAAGTCTTCACTGGCAATAACGTTTTGGTATTAGTGTCAATTTCTTCATGCTACTAGAGGTACAGTGACTGGAAAAGGGAGGTAAGCGCAATAAATTTGGGGGGGGGGGGGGGGGGGGGGGGGGGGGGGACACCCTACGTGAGCGCTTAGATCTAATTTTCAGGTATTTCTTCTTGCGTTTATGACTATATGAAAACGAGGACACGATCTCAGTGGTGGTAAAAACATTAATGAAACGGTTATTTTAGTGATGGCTAGCTGAAAAGAAAGGAATCGTGCAAGAGTGCTTGGGGTACCTGAAAGTGTCACCCCAAAGTTCTGAAACGATTCTGTCCGTTGAAACCGTTAACACCCAGGCCATGATCTAACAATGGAGAAAATTTTCTAGGCGTTGACGTAGATGGTACAAAGGGAAACATGAGAGAAAAGCAGGGGAAAGCTGTTTACGACCAGTTTGATGATAAGGTAAGCGTACTAAGAAACTGCGACCATAGTTTACGTCAAATTCCGTTAAGTTCTTTGGTATAGGGCGAACAAATTGCTGTTTTCTTTCTGATCCGTAATTTCATGAGAACGTTGCTAAAGGACAGTGTGTGTGTGTGTGTGTGTGTGTGTGTGTGTGTGTGTGTGTGTGTGTGTGTGTGTGTGTGAGCGTGTGTGTGTGCGTGGGGATGGGGGGTGGGGGTGGGGGGTGTTAAAAAGTTCTAATAAAGCACGTACACATTTCACTACCTTTGTTCGTGCAGTTCTTAAAAGTACTTTATTAGACTCAATGTCACAGCTGTTTCCCAACATACTCTGTGGAACGTTTTCGTCAATTGCGTATCATCGCGATCGTAACAAGCCAACGTGTGTAAACTGTGTCACAGATGAAAAAATATTCCTGAAAAACATTTCAGTCTGGCCCGATAACTACATCCAAGTCATGATAGCAAACTGTATCTTTAAAAGAGAGAGAGAGAGAGAGAGAGAGAGAGAGAGAGAGAGAGAGAGAGAGAGGCGAAGCGCAAAGATTAGAAGCGCAAGAACAAGAAGAGGAAAGAAAGAATTTTGTCATCAGAAGGATATCAAAAGAAACAAAAGCAAAATAAAAAGTAACGTCTGAAAATAAATTGGTAACTGTGCATGAAATTTTCTATTGCAGAATATGTTCCCATGGAATATCAAAACTTTGTTGTGAAAAAAGCGTTGATAGTTCTTTTCTTTTCATGTTCGGTTAATTCAAATGAATACACGGGAAGTAACTCCTTAGGACCGTTCTCGCAATTACTTCCCCTTATGGTAAAAATGATTTGGTTTTCAGCTGTAAACTGACACAGAGAAACCAAAATCTCTTTGACCTTGTTTAGGCCGTAGCTCTCCAGGGTGTTCTTTCCTTGTCATTATTATAATTGTTATCTCTCTCTCTCTCTCTCTCTCTCTCTCTCTCTCTCTCTCTCTCTCTCTCTCTCTCTCTCTCTCACACACACACACACCATACACACACACACACACGCCTAGATGACTGTTTCCATGGAAACCACCCGAAAGGAGTCACTTATCAAACCGTTGACGGCGCTGTCACTTGGCGATGACGCCTGGGACCTTTGCAGTGCTTGACATTTGGTGGTGTCGGGATGAGAATGTCAGTTGCACCAGCTGTCTGTCACTCCGCTCAGCCACGCACAGGAAACGTGCGACTGAAGGTCACCTGCATTCATTATGCGGTGACCCCGCCTCGCTTTTGATGGCGCCGGTGTGTGTCAAGCCGTGGTTGCGTCGCGTTCTTTACTTCGGTGTAATCCAACGTGGGTCTACCAACAGTAACAGGTACAAGAATAAAAGCAGCAACAGTAGTACCAAGATACGATCAACAACAACAATAATTACAAAAGTATGATCATGATAGAGATGAGCAATAACAACTATGTCAAAATTACTATGATGATGATGATGATGATGACGATGACAATGAACAATCGCAAAAACAGAATATGGAGATAACAATTTTGATGATGATGA
>JADBJO010004123.1:175000-177500 GCA_016801955.1 Conus betulinus | reverse complement strand
AGCAGCTAGGTGTTGCAATGACTGCAAGAAATATTGAATTATAAACAAAGCTTGCTCTTATGTCTCAGATTATAGAAATAGGGGGATTTTGAGAAGCAAACCAAGCTATTATGATGGATTATATCTTGCTTGAACGCTAACGGAACAATCTGTCGCGACAACATGGACTAAAATACGACTTGACCCAGAAGATAACAAAATAATTTTGCCATAACTTGAACCAGAAGATAACAAAGTAGTTTGTCACAAATCGGGGTCAAACTGACATGGGCCTCACCTCTCATCAGTAGGAACCGACAAAAATCATTTTGTAGTTGTGTACTGCTCTATTCAGTTCAATGTTCTTAAGAACTGTGTCGAAGCAAGATTCGAATGGATGTACGATATCAAACAAACCACAAAACACTGCGCACCAGGAATTGTCCAAAGGCTTCATCAGAAGGTCCTCATGTTAAGAGGCGTTTTGTGTAAAGACTGACAATTTTCACCAGTGCGTGGGGAGTGTAGAGCAATCAAATGACAACTGTGTGTGTTTAACGAGCAAGGTGAGGAGAAATGACTGAGAGACGTAAGATATTGCATTGTGTTGTGCTGTATTATGCTGTATTGTGCATTGTTGCACTGCGCTATATTGTGTTGTCTTGTACTGTGTCGTATAACTTTGTCTTTACAATTTGTTTTGTTTGTTTTGTTTTGTGCGTTTGAAATCTTGGTTTGAAATCTTGGCTCGGTTCCACCAGTTCTGTCAGTTTAGTGCCAGAGCCTGGGTCTCGTCTTTGTCCCGAATGGTGCTGACGTGACTTTTGGCGTTTGTTTGGTCAGGTCCCTCACAGTCTTAAAAGCTTTTTTTTGGATTTTTTCTGTTTAGGTTTTCCCTTAATATCCTCACAATTTTGTTCGGTCCAGCTTTCCCTTGCGTTCTCCATGTCTTCACTGATTCTCTTGTGTCTAGCACCGTATTTCTCCCCCTTCGTCTTCTTTAGCGGTTTCAAGTTTCTTCTCATGTGACACACCTCCAAGATGGTGCTTGAGATCCTTGACAGAGTCAAGTCAGAGATTCTCCTCTGCTACTGGTGACCATGTAACCCCAGTTCTACCTGCCGCGGGAAGCTCTCTAGGTTAAACTCAACTGGGAAATCCAGCCCGGAGAGAGACTGGGTTTATCCAGGTTCGAATGCTAAAGAAACACCACATGAGAAATACAGAGACTCAGTGTAGCGCCATTTACATCCTAGCTAGTTAGTCAGTTAGTCAGTGACGCGCGCACACACGCACGTACCTACACACACACACACACACACACACACACACACACACACACACACACACACACACACACACACACACTCTCTCTCTCTCTCTCTCTCTCTCTCTCTCCCCTTGAGAGCACAATACAAAAAGCCTGTTTCTCTCTCTCTCTCTCTCTCTCTCTCTCTCTCTCTCTCTCTCTCTCTCTCCTCTCTCTCTCTCAAAGATGTGATTTTACAAAACGACTGATCCTCCTGTCACGTAAAAGTATACTGATCATAGTAGGCGACTGCACTTTAATGCTTTGCCTCAACTCCACCATAACATCCCACCAGTAGTGTTTATGCCAGTCCAAATCAGCTATTATGTTTTTACACGTTACGTTGTTGGTTCAAACCAAACCATTCCAAATTACAGCCGAACAAAAACAAGATTATATTTTGAGAGCGGCAAAATGGATGTGACCTTGACTTTGACCCCCACAATAATCAGCTTTCAGAGGTAATCTTATGAGATAGGACTTGTGAAACTGACTTGAATCGCGTCGGAACAGAATAGCTCAGCAGGGGTCGCTATGACTGGTGAAGTCAGTTTCGTGCCCTTACACAGAGTTCCTTCTATTGAAGGATTCGTTGAATGACTCGTTTGACAATCAGATTGATGGGCGTTTGAGAGAGCTATACAGAGTAGATTATGGGAAAAGGAAGAATCTATGGGGAAAAGAGAGAGAGAGAGAGAGAGAGAGAGAGAGAGAGAGAGAGAGAGAGAGAGAGAGAGAGAGACCGACCGACCGACCGACCGACCGACAGACAGACAGCCAGACAGACAGACAGACAAACAGAGAGATCCTTAGTTAATGTACAAGTGTTGCCCCCCCTTGTGAAGAGTTACACTGAACGGTCATTTTATGCTGCGATGATTATTCATTCTGTCGATCCACACATACTTCGCAGCACTAAACTCAACACAGATTTTTTTTCTAATGAGAGAGAGAGAGAGAGAGAGAGAGAGAGAGAGAGAGAGAGAGAGTGTGTGTGTGTGTGTGTGTGTGTGTGTGTTTGACACAGACAAGACACTGTAATAGAAAGAAAAACGGGCGGAGCGCGGTGATATGCACATATAAGCATCCCCTTACCCCCCCCCCCCCCCCCCCACCCTCACACCACATGCAGATGCACACACACACACACACACACACACACACACACACACACACACACACACACACACACGCACACACACACACACTCAC
>JADBJO010004123.1:160000-167500 GCA_016801955.1 Conus betulinus | reverse complement strand
ACTTGTATGTGGATATTTGGATATGTTTTGGTATGTAGGACATATGTTTTTTTTTATTAGTAATTAAACATACGAGCTATTTGAAAAGAAAATTCTTATATACTCGACCTGCATTTGTACTCGCTTTGATATTGTTTCTTATACTGTCCGACCCCCCCCCCCTCCCCCCAACCTCCCTCCATCCCCTTGTCAAAAGACCTCTTAACAACAACACTTCAAAGTGCCCATCTCTCTCCCCCCCCCCCCCCCTCTCTCTCTCTCTCTTTCTCTCTCTGTCTACCTTGTCCTGCCCCTCCCCCCCCTCTCTCTCCACCCCGCACCAGTGAGCTCACGTGTGGGGTGTCTGTTTCGCTTTGCGCACTGAGACGGTGTGTGTGTGTGTGGTGTGTGTGTGTGTGTGTGTGTGTGTGTGTGTGTGTGTGTGTGTGTGTGTGCAGACCAATGCCTTTGTGGAGAGGATACAGACACACACACAGTAAGATGCCAGATTGCCACTTACCCCTGGAAGATAATTTGACGACTGCCGGTAATACGAGGAGGGGATCCTACGGGTTGTCTTATCATCTCTCTCCCGCCTCTGGATGTCCGTCTGTCTGCCTGTCTGTCCGTCCGTTTGTCTTTCTTTCTGTTTGTCTGTCTGTCTGTAGCTCCTTCGCCCCCCCCCCCCCCCCCCGTCTCTCTCCCTCCCTCCCCCTCTCTCTCAGTGTGTCTGTCTCTCTGTGTCTGTGTGTCTGTATCTGTGTCTGTCTGTCTTTCTCTCTCTGTATCTCTTTCTCTCTGTGTATGTACGTCCTGTCTGTCTCTCACTGTCTGCTTGTCCGTCAGTCTGACTGTCTGTCTGTCTGTCTGTCTGTCTGTCTGTCTCTCTCTCTTCTCTCTATCTCTCTCTCTCTCTCTCTCTTCCCTCTTTTCTCTTCTCTTCAGTTCCTCCACCCACCCTCATCTCTCTCTCCTTTCTCGTCTCTTCTCTACTCTCTCTTCTCTCTCTCTCTCTCTATTTCCTCTTTTCTATTTATTCTCTCTCTATCTCTCTCTCTCTCTCTTCTCTCCTCTCTCTCTCTCTCTATCTTCTCTTTCTCTCCTCTCTCTCTCTCTGTCTTCTCTGTCTCTCTCTGTTCTCTCCTCGTCTCTCTCTCTCTCTCTCTCTCGCTCTCGCTTCTCTATCTCTTCTCTGCTCTCTCTCTGTCCCTCTTTTCTTCTTTATCTCTCTTCTGTCTGTCTGTCTGTCTGTCTGTCTGTCTCTCTCTCTCTCTCTCTCTCTCTATCTCTCTTCTCTCTCTGCTCTATCTCTCTCTTCTCTCTCTCTCTCTCTGTGTACGGGTGTGAGTGGGCGGTGGTAGCTAGAGTGGAGTGTAGCACTGCTGGCCATGATTGTCTGACACACTTCATAACTGACACCAGGTAGTGAGAAACTGCGGGCTCTGGGAAGGGTGGGGGGGGTGGGGGGACACTGTGGGACTGGGAGTGGGGAGGGAGGGAGGGCGGGCACTGGCCACTTCAGCTGACGAAACTGTTCTGTGCCAAAGCTTTGTCGACTGTCTGTCTCTCTGTGTGTCTGTCTGTCTGTCTCTGTCTCTGGTGGTGTCTGTCGTCTGTCTGTCTGTCTCTCCTTCTTGCTCCCTCTTCCATCTCTCCCTTTCTCTGTAGCCCCTCTCTTTTCTGTCTGTCCGTCTGTCTGTCTGTCTTCATACTCTCTCTCTCTCTGTCTCTCTCTCTGTCTCTTCTCATCTCGGTCCATCCCTCCCCCTTCTTTTTCCCCCCCCTCTCTTTCTCTCTTTCTGTCGCCCATCTCTTTCTGTCTGTCGGTCTGTCTCTTCTCTCTTTCTCTCTCTCTTTGTCTCTCTGACTGACTGTCTGTCTATCTGTCTCCCCCCCTCCCTACTCTCCCTTCGGTGCCTCTCTTACTGTCTTCCTCCTTTGTCTGTCTGTCTGTCTGTCCGTTTCTGTCTCTGTCTCTGTGTCTCTGTCTCTCACGCTCTCTCTCTTTCTCTCTCTTTCTCTCTCTCTCTTCTCTTCTTATCTTCTCTTTCACGCCTCTTCTCTCTCTCTCTCTCTCTCTCTCTCTTTCTCTCTATCTCTCTCTCTCTCTCTCTCTCTCTCTCTCTCTATCTCTCTCTCGCCACAAATCACCCGTCTCTTCCCATTTCCTCTTTCTGTGTGGAATCTGAGTCGTCAGCTCGCTGGTTAACAAATTGATAAGTTAACTTGTCATTTAGCTATCTTAACAGAATCCTGCTTTTATACCTCGTGCAGTTTTCTGCTTCCTCTTTTCTCCTTCTTCCTTCTCTTCCAGCCTTTTCTTATTCTTCTTGCGTTTCTCTCTTTTTTCCTTCTTTCTCTTTTTGCTCATCTCGTCCCCTCTTCTGACCTCTCATTCTTTCCTGGTTTCTCCTCCCTCTTCCTGCTTTTTCCTCCCTCTTCCTGCTCTCTCCTCCCTCTTCCTGCTCTCTCTTTCTTTCATCGAATTCTCCTGCTCTCTACTTTCTCATTCTTTTCCTGCATTTAATTCTCACTCCTGCATCCTCCTCCCTCCATCTCATGCTTCTCCTCCCTCTTCCTGCTCCTCCTCTCTTTTCCTGCTCTCTCTCCCTCTTCCTGCTCTCTCCTCCTCTCTTCCTGCTCTCTCCTCCCTCTTCCTGCTCTCTCCTCCCTCTTTCCTGCTCTCTCCTCCCTCTTCCTGCTCTCTCATTCTTTTCCTTCTCTCTCTCCCCCTCTTCCCTGCTCTCTCCTCCCTCTTACTGCTCTCTCATTCTTTTCCTTTTTTCTCCTCCCTCATCCTGCTTCTCATTCTTTTCCTGCTCTTTCCTCCCTCATCTGCTTTCTCATTCTTTTCCTGCTCTCTCCACCCTCTTCCTGCTCTCTCCTCCCTCTTCTGCTTTTCTCCTATCTGCTATCTCTTTTTTCTGCTCTCTCCTCCCTCTTCCTGCTCTCTCCTCCTCATCCTGCTTTCTCGTTCTTTCCTGCTCTCTCCTCCCTCTTACTGGTTTCTCCTCCTTCTTCCCTCTCCTATTCTTTTCCTGCTTTCTCCTCCCTCTTCCTACTCTCTCATTCTTTTCCTGCTGTCTCCTCCTCTTTCTGTTTTCTCCTCCCTCTTTCTGCTTTCTCTTCCCTCTTTCTGCCCCCCCCCCCCCGACCCTCTTCCTGCTTTCTCCTCCTTCTTCCTGCTTCTCCTCCCCTTTCTACTTTCCCCTCCCTCTTCCTGCTTTCTCCTTCTTCTTCCTGTTGTCTCCTCCCCTTTCTACTTTCTCTTCCCTCTTCCTGTTTTCTCCTCCCTCTTCCTGCTTCTTCCTTCTTCTTTCTGCTTTCTCCTCCCTCTTCCTGCTTTCTTCTCTCTCTTCCTGCTTTCTCCTCCTTCTTCCGCTTCTACTCCCCTTTCTGCTTTCTCTTCCCTCTTCCTGCTTTCTCCTTCTTCTTTCTGCTTTCTCTTCCCTCTTCCTGCTTCTCCTCCCTCTTCCTGCTTTCTCCTCCCTCTTTCTGTTTTCGCCTCCCCCCTTCCTGCTTTCTCCTCCCTCTTCCTGTTTCTTCTCTCTCTTCTTGATTTCCCTTCTTTCTTTGTGCTTTCTCTTCCCCCCCTTCTTGCTTTCTCATCCCCTTTCTGTTTTCGCCTCCCTCTTCCTGCTTTCTTCTCCCTCTTCCTGCTTTATCTTCCCTCTTCCTGCTTTATCTTCACCTCTCTCCTGCTTCTTCTCCCCCTCTTCCTGCTTTATCTTCACTCTTACTGCTTTATCTTCCCTCTTCCTGCTTCTCCTCCCTCTTCCTGCTTCTCCTCCCTCCTCCGGCTTTCTCCTCCCTTTTCCTGCTTTCTCCTCCCACCTCCTGCTTCTCCTCCCTCTTCCTGCTTTCATCTCCCTCCTCCTGCTTTCTCCTCCCTCTTCCTGCTTTCTCCTCCTCCTCTGCTTTCTCCTCCTCTTCCTGCTTTCTTTCCCTCTTCCTGCTTTCTCTTCCCTCTTTCCTGCTTTGTCTTCCCTCTTCCTGCTTTCTCCTACCTCTTCCTGCTTTCTCCTTCCTCTTTCTGCTTTCTCCTCCCTCTTCCTGCTTTCTCCTCCCTCTTCCTGCTTTCTCCTTACTCTTCCTGCTCTCTCCTCCCTCTTCCTGCTTTCTCCTCCTCTTCCCTGCTTTCTCCTTACTCTTTCTGCTTTCTCCTCCCTCTTCCTGCTTTCTTCTCCCTCTTTCCTGCTTTCTCTTCCCTCTTCCTGCTTTCTCTTCCCTCTTCCTGCTTCCTTTTCCCCTCTCTCTCTATGGTTTCTCCTCCCTCTTTTTTGTTTTCTCTCCCTCTTTCTGCTTTTTCCTCCCTCCTCCTGCTTTCTTCACCTTCTTTCTGCCGTCTCTCCCTCTTCCTGCTTTTCTCAATCTCTTTCTGATTTCTCCTTCCTCTTCTGCTTTCTGCCCACTTTCTTCTCTTCCCACTTCCTGCTTTCTCTTCCCTCTTCCTGCTTTCTCTTCCCTCTTCCTGCTTTCTCTTCCCTCTTCCTGCTTTCTCCTCACTGTTTCTGATTTCACCTTCCTCTTCCTGATTTCTCTTCCCTCTTCCTGCTTTCTCTTTCCTCTTCCTGCTTTCTCCTCCCTCTTCCTGCTTTCTCCTCCCTCTTCCTGCTTTCTCCTCCTTCTTCCTGCTTTTCTCCTCACTGTTTCTGCTTTCACCTTCCTCTTCCTGATTTCTCTTCCCTCTTCCTGCTTTCTCTTTCCTCTTCCTGCTTTCTCCTCCCTCTTCCTGCTTTCTCCTCCCTCTTCCTGCTTTCTCCTCCTTCTTCCTGCTTTCTCCTCACTGTTTTTTGCTTTCTCCTACCTGTTCCTGCTTTCTCTCTCTTTTCCTGCTTTCTCTTTTCCTCTTCCTGCTTTCTCTCCCTCTTCCTGCTTTCCCCTTTTTTTCTTTCTGCTTTCTCCTCCCTCTTATTATGCTTTCTCTTCCTGCTTTCTCAGTCTCTCTCTGATTGTTCCTCCCTCTTTCTGCTTTTATCCGTCCTATGTCTGATTTCTTCTCCCTTTTTCTGCCATCTCTTCCTCCGTCTGCTTTCCCATACTTCTTTTTCTCTTCATTCTTTATCCCCCCCCCCCCCCCCCCCTCTCTCTCTCTCTCTCTCTCTCTCTCTCTCGCTGTGCGCTCTCTCTCTCTCTCACCTCTCTCTCTCGCCTCTCTCTCTCTCTCTCTCTCTCTCTCTCTCTCTCTCTCTCTCTCTCGTGAAAAAGCCAGGGTGGGTAAAAAGAATCCTGTCCTAAATATCAGCCGCACTGCACTTTGTGGCCACAATGTCTCCATTGTTTCGTCACGTTGGACTGCTACTTCGTTTCGTATTGATCCGGTGTGTGGTGTAGACTGTTTTGCCACTGACTGGGTACAGTCGGTAGAAACAATTCATGCAAGAAGTTCCAGGCTGGAGACAAGAAGAAAATGACACAAACAACAGACACAGAAAATAGAATAAGATATGCCAGCCTGTTGATATCGGTTATTTTGTTGCGGCTGAAGGACATTGGCTGACCAGTGTTTGTTCGTCTGCCGCGCGCTATGTTTGAAATGAACGTAGGTGGACCCTTTGTTTGTGTGGTCATTTTAAATTTTGTTTTGGTTTCAATAATGTTGCCGTTGAGGTAAGATAATGTTGCATATAGCCCAGCCGACCGTAAAGGGCCACATCAGGGCTGTTACCGCGTTGAAGTCAACTCACAAGTGAACACACACACACACACACACACACACACACACACACACACACACACACACACACACACACATTCACACAGAATCCTTTAAAACACACCTTCTAAAAACACACCGGAAATTTTGTTAAAAATCTGTCTTTTGTAAAAGCTTTGATCAGACGAAAAATTTTAATCTTCGAAATTTGAAGATCACACCAGGCGGGACATCCCTGAAGAAGGTTTTCATGGAGTCTGCTGTAAAATGCTTATGTCTCACATCATGCAACTCCCAACACTGTAAAAGAATATGTTTCACTGTGAGTGGTACATGACATGGAATGCATCACGGAGCTTCTTCACTTTTTAAAAAGATATGAATGGGTATGAAAGGAAAAACTTGTATGCAAATGGCACAAGACTGTTTCTTCTTTACGGCAGCCTCGGAAACATGGTTAAAAAAAAAAACTCTTTACAGGTCTGGACGGATCTTGAACAGTCTGTTATCCGTCTGCGAGTTCATTCCTCTTACCAGAGGATTTGACGTAAGCCTGGGCTTTGGGGTAATGCTACCGTCTGTTTTCATTCTCTTCAAAGGTGGAAACCACGCAGCCAAATGGCCAGAGGGTCAGTGAGTGAGTGAGTTCTTTAATTTAGAGTGTGTTCACACTTGGTGATATTAGACTTGAAAAAAAAAGGAGCGAGGGGAAGGGAAGCGTTTATAAAAATCTGTTAATCTGATGCATGAAAAGCACTTTTGCTATTTGCGCAGTTTCTGGTTTGTGGGTTATTGTTTTGATAGCATCATGTACAGTCGCATCCACGTTCGATTCTTTATGTAATGATGTTAATATTGAACAATGAAAAAGAATATGGTCCACTGATAGAAGATTTGAACAGCCGCATGCTACATTTTGGGAAAATTTAGTTTTCCACGAATTCAGTCGAAGCTTGCATATTAAAGATGATAAATATCATGGGTATGATAAGATTTCATACCTCTCTGGAAGGTGTTCATTGTTCACGCATTTTTTTCTATCAACGAATTAATTTCTTGAACATCAAGCAAAAATCCAGCAAAAAGATGCCCCAACTCCCCTTCAACATGTATATAATGTCTTATTTGAAAAAGTAAATCTTTTCTTATTTTTGATTCCCAGTTTTGCAAACTATATATAGAACTGACTTGGAATCCACGCAGAAAAGTATATTATAGACAGCAGTGTTAATGTCACACATAAAAATCAACGCCATGAGAATATAGTATACAGTTCTGTCTGTCTGTCGGTCTCTCGGTCTCTCGGAAGGTCAGTGAATTGACAGAGAATCTCCTTCTACCGCTTTAGCCTCCCCTGAACTGAACCAAGTAAGCCACTTACAGGCAGTTGGGGTAGGACAGAAAGGGACTGCTAAGGTGTCTCGAATCCGACAGTGATGCGAAAACTAACGACCCACAGCCCTGCAACCCAGTGCACTGACCGTGTGAACTCGGGGGTCTCTCAGGAAGAACTGATGCTGACTCAATTGCCCCCAAGCCATGCGGGTTGGGCTGTATGTGTGTGAGCAGCGACAGTGCGGGGACCAGTGTGTGTGTGTGTGTGTGTGTGTGTGTGTGCCTTGTCTCACCCTGCCTGTAAAGCCTGTCGTCGACTCGTTCTCCAAAGCTGCGTCCCCTCCTCACACACAACTTAGGGCTTGTGGCGACAGCTTTATGGCTCATTTACGGCTTTGCTTGGGGCGCAGCAAGATTTATCATCTCTTGCGGCTGCTGTATCACCCTGCCTGTCTCTGTCTATCTCTGTCTCTGTCTGTCTTTGTCTCTCTGTCTGTCTGTCTGTCTTTCTCTGTGTGTCTCTGGATCTC
>JADBJO010004123.1:147500-152500 GCA_016801955.1 Conus betulinus | reverse complement strand
CTCTGTCTATCCCTGTCTCTGTCTGTCTCTATCTGTCTGTCTGTCTGTCCGTCTGTCTGTCTGTCTGTCTGTCTGTCTGTCTGTCTGTCTCTCTCTCTCCCTCTCTCTCTCTCTCTCTCTCTCTTCTCTCTCTCGTCGTCCTGTTTCTCTGACTCTGTCTCCTCCTCTGTCCATCCATTCCTCTGCCCCCCCCCCCCCCCCCCTTTTCTCTCTGTCTCTCTATCTGTCTGTCTGTCTGTCTGTCTGTCTCTCTCTCTCTCTCTCTCTCTCTCTCTCTCTCTCTCTCTCTCTCTCTCGCTCGCTAGCTCGCTCGCTCGCTCGCTCGCTGTGATGAAATACACTTTCTGTCGGCCTGTTCCATTCTCTGTGACTTGCGACGTGGATATATCCCATGTAAATTTCACACCTGACCATGTGAATTCCGAAGATTTTACTAAAGATTAATGCAAACCATTCTGAGATATTCATGTATATGCTTGTATAAGACCTTTATCAGACGGCGTTTCATGCTTGGTTAACAGAACCTACTTACTGGGTTGTATAAGTTATGCTATGTATAAAAGTATAAATGTCATCATCTTGTAAGCTTGAGCTGTCTATTTTGCTTCATATGTATTTTTTGCTTTGTTGTCTGTTTTGCATCTTACGTATTTTTTTTTTTTTTGCTTTTTTTTTTTGTTGTATGTTTTGCTTCGTTTGCATTTTTGGGGGTTGTATCCTATGTTTGTAAAATCCTAACCGTCCCTCACCCCTCCATCATTAGTCTCCCCACCTCCATGTCGTCCCCTCCCCTTCTACACATCAGAGAGGGCTGTAGTTTCTACTGAATGACAAATCATTTCATTTCTCTTTCTTTCTTTGTCTCTGTCTTTGTCTGTCTGTTTGTGTACCTGTCGCTGTGTGTGTGTGTGTGTGTGTGTGTGTGTGTGTGTGTGTGTGTGTGTTGTCTGTCTGTCAGCACGTCTGTCAGCAACGTCTGTCAGTCTGTCTGTCTGTCTGTCTGTCTGTCTGTCTCTGTTGTCTGTTTGTCTGTCTGTCTGTCTGTCTGTCTCTCTCTCTCTCTCTCTCTCTCTCTCTCTCTCTCTCTCGGTCCATGTATCACTTCCCATCCCTGCCATCAGCACCGGACATTCGCAATTTGGTCAGTGTTCAACCTTCCAGTACTCACACCCTCCAGATGGACAGTACAAAACAAATTGACACAGCCATACTGTGTCAGATTGTGTTTCTGACAGTGAACGGGGAACGGATGGAAATTCTGATCCTAACTCTTTGAAAGATGGTCACTTGAGTCAGTTGGACAGTGTGGCAGACTCTGCGTTTGGTGGGGGTAGGGGGGTTGGATGGAAATCCTGCCGGAAATGATATTTTGAACAAAGATACTTTGGAAGTGACATGCACTGACGGACAATATCAGTCGTCTGACAATGACCCGTCCATAACCATGATCACAGTGACTGACGATGCCAGGAGTGACGATGACTTACAGAATGACACACAGATCAACACTGAGAGCCACTGAGCATGAAAACCAGCTGCAGTCCTTAAAAACAAATCCTACAAAAAAAGACACCCCCAGACAGTCATGGCGAGACAGTGGACAGAGTGAACACTGACCTAGAACGGCCAACGAGTTCGACAAAGTTAGATGACACAAACATACATGTTGTGACCGATGATGTGATAGAGACGCTACAAAAATCGTCAGACAGTGAACGAAATGACAAAGGCTCTACTACAACAAGCCAAAACGGGGCGATTGACGCGGACCTCGAAACAAAATAACACAAAAGACAGAACAACCCGGCTAAGGAGTGCTTCATGCACAAATGCTGCTTCAAAACGTCAGACAACACTTCGAGAGGTCACAGCTCAAAGTGGAAAACAAGATGACTTTATAGGGATTCGGCAGGCTCATGTCATGCAAGACATTCGATTTATGACATATAATATCGAAGGTCTTTCTCGGGTTTATGATCCTGAGCTCCGATCTTACATTGCTGATTTTGATTTCTGTCTCCTAGTTGAAACGTTTGCAACTAGATTCCCTGACCATTTGTTCCCCAACCACCAGACGTTTGTCATACCAGGCATTAGACTGTCAGATAGTGTCACATCCAGACTGTCGGGGGGACTTGCGCTGCTAGTGAAAAAAGAGCTGACCAAATATATTGAAAAAATCGATGTTGAATATGACAACGTTATTGTGTTGAAATTGTCAAAAAAATTTGTTTGGGACAGACTCACCAGTACTTTTGTTTGGTGTATATGTACCGCCTTCCTCTTCTCCATATTATCGTGATACAGACCAAACAAATGGCATTACTGTTTTAGAGCAATGCATTATGGACGTTGTGGAATCTCTTGGCAACTTACCTGTTTTGTTGTTCGGTGACTTCAATGCACGTACAGGGGGTGAAAATGGTACAGAAGAAGATGATGATGTCATAGTCATTTGTCCTTTGCAGGAAGATACTCATGACAACGTTTTACTGCGAACTTCAAAAGATAAGATACAGAATGATTTTGGTAAATGCTTGTTGAATGTGTCTGCAGCTCTTTTGATCTGTTCATCCTAAATGGTGCCATTAAAGATGATATTGACTTCGGTCACTTCACCTATGTGTCACCAACAGGATGTAGTATTGTTGATTATGTAATTGTGTCTAGATGTCTCTTAAAATATTGTGTCTCTTTGAATGTTCGGCCAAGAATAGAATCAAAACACATGCCAGTTGAAGTTGTATTCAGCACTAAAGTGTATGTAGCTAATCTACAGAATCAAAAATATACTTTTAAACTTGAAAAAATCGTATGGGACCAAGAAAAAATTGATGAATTCAAAGGTAAATTGATGGGTGATGAGTTTCAGGAAAACATGGAAAGGGCAACTGACTTAATAGATACCGATATTAATGAAGCGATTTCTGTGTTTAATGAGTCATTAATTGATGCTAGTAGTTGTATGAGAAAAACAATTACAATTGGCAAAGAAAGAACAGACCCCATGGTTTGATAAGGAATGCAGCAAGAAAAAAAAGCTCCGCCATGGAATTTGAGACAGTACTACAGACGGACGGACGATGACGAAGAGATCAGAAATATGTATGTATAATCAAAAGCGCAGAGATTATAAAGAACTTCTCAGACTAAAAAGAAAAACTCATCGAGAAAAAGTTGTAAAGACTTACACATGACAACATAAACGACTCTACGAAATTTTGGAGCAAATTAAAATCTTTATCGTGTAAAAAAATCAGTTCAAAATGACATTAGCAAGGATGATTGGTATCAACACTTTTCAGAGGTCTTTCAGTCCAACTTCACTACCGATGAACAAAACGAGTCTGTTGACGAGAGAGAAGTACAAATCGATAAAGAATCAAATCACTTCAACACAGACATTCTAGAACAGGATATCTCAGAAAGTGAAATTTACGCTGCAGTACGTTCATTAAAGAACGGTAAGGCCGCAGGTCCTGATGGAATTGTGGGGGAAATTTTCAAAAATTCTATTACAGTAATTATTCCGTTTTTGATTCTTTTGTTCAACAAACTGTGTTTTCTACTGGAACTTATCCTTTACAGTGGTCAGAAGCCATTATCCAGCCTCTGTTTAAAAAAAGGTGATGTGAATGTAGCCGATAATTATAGAGGGATATCATTGCTGAATGTGTGCAGTAAGTTATACAGCCATATACTAAACGAACGGCTGAACAAAATGGATTGAAGAAAATAATGTCATCAATGAAAGTCAGGCAGGGATTTAGAAAAAAATAGTACTATTGACCACGTTTTTACACTGTTCGCTTTAGTTCAAAAACAATTATTGCTACACAAGAAATTGTACGTAGTCTTTATCGATTTTAAAAAAAGGCCTTTGATTCCGTTGTTCGAGCAAACTTGTGGGATATTCTAAAGAAAAGGGGGATAAATGGAAAAATGTACCGCGCTATTACTAGTATATATAACACGGTGAAAGCAAGAGTTAGAGTTGGTAACGATTTAAGTGAAGCCTTTTCGTGTCCTCTCGGTTTAAAACAGGGGGAAGTGTGTAGTCCCGTTCTGTTCT
This sequence comes from Conus betulinus, assembly GCA_016801955.1. Lineage (NCBI taxonomy): Eukaryota > Metazoa > Mollusca > Gastropoda > Neogastropoda > Conidae > Conus > Conus betulinus. Next base: position 148,428 of record JADBJO010004123.1, on the reverse strand, counting down.
CCATTTTTATCAATGAGTTGGCTGTAGAAATAATTGAAAAGGGAAAGCATGGAATCCAACTTATCCCTGATTTTCTGGAAATTTTTATTCTTATGTTTGCAGACGATGTTATCCTCCTCTCTGATTCAATTACTGGTTTGCAAAATCAGTTAAACGTCTTATACAACACAGCTAAAAGACTAGGTCTTACAGTAAATTTGGATAAATCAAATATAGTCATATTTAGAAACGGTGGACATATCTCTGTGCATGAACAGTGGTTCTTTGGTCAGAATAAGATGAATGTTGTAAACATGTACAGATATCTAGGATCATAATGTCAACTAGACTTTCCTTTTCACATACCCTCTATGATATGTCAAGCAAAGCAAAGAGAGGCGTCATTAACATTTTCAAACTTTTGTGGTCTGTGGGAGAAAAAATCGCCTACTGTATTTTTCTTTAAGTTGTTCGACACTCAAATTCAGCCAACTTAGTTATGGGGCGGAAATCTGGGGCATATTTGGTAACCTTGACATGGTAGAAAAAGTGCACCTCTTGCCATGAAAAGATTTTTGAATGTGAGCATCAGAACTCCTAATGTAATGATCTATGGAGAATTAGGTAGGTTTCCTTTGCATGTCAATTTATTTTTAAAAAGTATTAAATACTGGCTGAGAATTTTGAAAATGCCACCTCATCGATTGCCATATAAAGTCTACAAAATGTTGTTATATTTTCATGGTACGAATAAGAATACTTGGGCATCTAATGTCTGCTTTTTTTTCTTCATAAGTATGGATTTGAAGAAGTTTGGGAGAATCAAGGGGTGGGGAACGAAACGGAGTTTTTGAAAGCGTTGAGAAGTAGATTGATCCAAGACTATAAAATGCAGTGGTCTATTGAAATAAATCGGAGTGATCGCTTCCATCTTTACAGGACATTTAAG
>JADBJO010004123.1:132500-140000 GCA_016801955.1 Conus betulinus | reverse complement strand
GGGGGGGGGGGGGGGGGAGAGGAAAGGGCACAAGACAATATGCTCGTTTTTCATTTATCAAAATAATAATGATAACAGCAGCAACAACAACGACAATAATAATAATAGTAACAATGATAAAAATCGGTGAAACTGCTTTGATATAAAAAATCAAAGTTTGAGTCAAGATCTTATGATCTCTGAATCGTCAATAGATTATCATCATTCTTTCTTTTTTTTTTATTTTCAGGTTCGCTTCGCTTCATCATCTGTGGACTATGGAGGTGACGGTGATGGTGATGGTGACGGCACTTCTATGACAATATCTACCATCTGTAGATGATCAGCATGTCTTGGGCATCCTCCGTCTTCCTGGGCTCTCTCTGAGTTCCGGGTTCAATTCCGGTACAAAAAGGCCAGCCATCAACGTAAATTCTCCAACCCTGGCACCTTCAAAACTCTTCCCCCCACGTTAGTGACAGTGTGAAGCAGATGCAGTGATTATTTTCTTTTCTTTACCTTCAGTTTTCGTTTTTGATTTTTCTTTACCATTTCTTTTTCAAGTGTTTGTTTCGTTTTATTAGTCACCGAAAGAGAGTTTTTTTTTTTTTTTATACAGCCACGAAGCAGCAACATCGAGTGTTCTTTCAAGTGGATTACCTCCTCCAAGTCGTGTCCTCGTGGACTGCGACGTTGAGAGTGTTTACGAAGAGGTTAAACCCCTGATTATATTGTGTGTGATGATAAAGTGGGTGTCTTCACAGCGACACAAGAGCCTCGTTTCGTTTCTATCTCCCTGAGACTGAAGAGTGACACGGTTCGGACAAGAGACAGTCTTCCTCAGTTTCTGCACCATATTGTGGTCGTACGAAAGGTGTATTGACATCTTTCGGTCTTCCATTAGCTCGTTAATTCGCATATACTCGCAACGCTGAAAAAAAATCGATGAAGAAACTTTTTTTTTAATCACCAGTGAATCTGGATCGTGTGATCTATAAATCGCTGTCGAATTACCCTTATTATGGGGTTTGTTAGGTTCTAAGGCTAATGAGGAACGGATTATGTTTTTTTTTTTTTTCAGGTTCCAAGGCTTATTCGGAAGATAGAGTCCTGCGCTGAAAAACAAAAATCGTAGGTTGAAATGGACTGTGTCTCTCGTATTGTAGCATTATTGCCGAAAAGGTGTTAAATAGAATTCTGCGCTGAAAAGCAAATTCGTGCGATGAAGTGGAATGTTTCTTGCATTGACATTATTACCGAGAAAGTGTTAAATAGAATCCTGCGCTGAAAAAAACACAAACGTGCGTTGAAATGGACTGGGGTTTTTGTGTTGTAACATCATGCCAAGAAAGTGTTGAATAGAATTCTGCGCTGAAAAACAAAATCCTGCAATGAAATGGACTGTGTTTCTTATATTGGATTATTATTACCGAGAAGGTGTTGAATAGAATTGTGCACTGAAAGACGAAACCGTGCGATCAAATGGACTGTGTTTCTTGTGCTGTAACATCACCGCCGAGAAGGTGTTAGTGTCGTGTCTCTGACGGTTGTGCGTTAGAAAGAAACGTCACGTCTTGAAGCGTCAAGCAACTTCCACGGAGTACAGAGAGTGTGTTGTCTTTTTCCTTTCTTTTTTTTTCTTCTTTTTTTTTCTAGAAGTGAAAATCGAGTATTTTCCCCCTCGTCAGTGCCAGACTACTACAGTAGCCATGGCGACAGGGGAGGAGGGAGAGGAGGGAGGTCAATGGGAGGTGAAGTTCCGAGAGGATGAAGAACTGGAGTTTTACACGGAGCTGGCTCTGCACGAAACGGAACGATGGATTAGCGTGAGTTTCCTCCTCCCTTCTCCCCCCCCCCCCCCCCCCCCCCCAACCCTCCCCCCGCTCTTTCTGTTTGTCTTTCTGTCTGTCTGGCTGGCTGGCTTTATGTCAGTCCGTCTGTTTTCATGTCAGATTTCAGTCCACCTGGCTTCATACCAGTCCGCCTGTTTTCATATTAGTCCATGTGCTTTCACATCTGTCCGGTTTCTTCATGTCTGTCTGGACATATTAGTCCGTCTGTCTTTCTGTCTTGCCTTCATAACAGTCCGTCAGTCTTCACGTACGTCTGTCTTTATAGTAAAAGTCCATATGATTTCACCACCATCCGTCTGTCGTCATGTCTGTCTCCAAATCAGTCTGTCTGTTTTGACGTCTGTCTTTTATATCAGCTCGTCTGTCTTTATATCAGCTCGTCTGTCTTTATATCAGCTCGTCTGTCTTCATAGTAGCCCGTCTGTCTTCATGTCTGTCTTCATAGCAACTCGTCTGTCTTCATGCCTGCCTATACAGTAGTTCGTCTGTCTTCATGTCTTTCTTAGTATCATTCCTTTGTCTTCATGTCTTTCTTAGTATCATTCCTTGTCTTCATGTCTTTCTTAGTATCATTCCTTTGTCTTCATGTCTTTCTTAATATCATTCCTTTGTCTTCATGTCTTTCTTAATATCATTCCTTTGTCTTCATGTCTTTCTTAATATCATTCCTTTGTCTTCATGTCTTTCCTAGTATCATTCCTTTGTCTTCATGTCTTTCTTAATATCATTCCTTTGTCTTCATGTCTTTCTTAGTGTAATTCCTTTGTCTTTATGTCTTTTTCCACACCAGTCTGTCTGTTCCTTATGTGAGTCTGTCTTTCTTCGTGTCTTTTTTTTTAGTAGTTAGACTCGGAATCAAAAACTTACTTGGAGAATATTTCGACAGGGTCGCCCTGTCTTCGTCAGCTCACTGTTGCTGTTGTGGCAGCGAGTCGAACTACTTTTCTCATGTCGAATCCAGAATCCAGAAACCTATATTTTTTTTTTTTTTAACCTTTCCTCCTGTTTTTTCTTTTGTGTCAGTCAACCTGTCTTCATGCCTGTCTTCTTATCGGACCGTTTGTCTTGATGTTTCCTTTATGTACTCGTCTGTCTTTCATATCCGCCGTTTATCTTCAGGTCTGTCTTAGTTCATTTGTTGTTTCTTACCAGTCCATCTGTCTTCATATCTGTCTTCAGATCAGTCTGTCTGTCTTCAGATCAGTCCGCCCGCCTTCATATCTGTCTTCATATCAGTCCATCTGTCTTCATGTCAGTCAGTCTGTCTGTCTTCAGATCAGTCCGTCCGCCTTCATATCAGCTCGTCTGTCTTCATGTCAGCCCGTCACCCTTTATGTATATCTGTATGTCGTGCCGTCTGTCTTGATATCAGTCGGTCTGTTGTCATGTCTGTTGTTCATGTCGTTTGCTTGTATGTCTTTCTCCATAGGATCGTCAGCTTGTATTTCTTCCTCGAATCGTCAGCTTGTATGTCTTTCTCTCCTCGGATCGTCAGCTTGTATGTCTTTCTTCAGTTCATGCCGTCTGCTTGTTTGTCGTTCTTCATCAGACCGTCTGCTTGTATGTCTTTCTTCATCAGACCGTCTGCTTATATGTCTTTCTTCATCCGGCCGTCAGCTTGTATGTCTTTCTTCATCAGACCGTCAGCTTGTATCTCTTTCTTAATCAGACCGTCTGCTTGTAAGTCTTTCGTCATCAGACTGCCAGCTTGTGTGTCTTTCGTGATCAGACAGTCTGCTTTAAATATCTTTCTTCATATTATCAGTCTGCTTGTCTTAATTCACCTCGTCTGTCTTCGCGTCTCTCTTCATGTCACCCTTTCAGATTTCATGTTGATCTTCTCATCAGTCTGTTTCCATGTTAATCTGCCTATGTGTCCCTCTCAGTTTAGGAGACGTACACGTGTGCAGAAGGTACATAGAGTTCATACAAAGTTCAATATGACAATAACTACTGCGTTCTTTGCGGGCAATTGGGCCTGTCCAAAATCATTATACGGCTTGTAAGCATTGGAATTGGGATCATTTGTGTGCTGTAGTAAAATTAAATGCATACTTAAAAAAAATTGTAACTGCATGATATGTCTAAATTTTACAAACTTGTATTTTTTTCTGTGTCATAAAACATGATAGGAAGAGCCCTTCCTTGAACGTACTCAATACCACATCAACCAGCAGCTTTTTATTCCCCCGCTGTTCGCAAAGATGAATACTCTCATATCTTGTGATCATGGGTTCTTTTTTCACATTGACAAAATCCTGCTCAATTTTCTTTTAAACAGATATTTTTTCTTTTTATTTTGCATTTTGCAAATATATTTTCATTTAATTTTGAATTTCACAAATACGAAAATTGACATGCAGTATTCTAGCACATACTGTAGGGGAAACACACACGCACGCACGCACACGCGCACACGCAGCACGCACGCACGCACGCACGCACGCACACACCACACACACACCACACACACACACACACACACACACACACACAAAACAAAAACAAACACAACCGTGGCTCGATCTTATCATTATGCTCAACATAGTCTTCATTTAAAGGTACTTACTGTTTACTTTGTGCGACACTACCTAGTAGTAGTGGCGCAGACATGCTAGCTAGCTATCCAAGAGTAAGATCGAGGTCAGCGCGTTAATGAAGATATACCAAGGAAGGCTTGATTTTATTCTCAACTGATTTAACCATTATATTTTACCGTTTTGAAGATGACCGAAATTAGGGGCTTTTGATGGAAAATGATATTCGGAAAAAAAAGCAAAAGCACGATGAATCTTTTTGGAGATGAATTCCGTTGTAAACGCTCAAATTCTTACGGCTTAGATGTAGACTATAGACATCGGCAGCACACACACACATACACACACACACACACACACACACACACACACACACACACACACACACACACACGCACGCACGCACGCACTCACGCACACACACACACACACACACACAGCTGTTCTTTTTCCCCACCACGCTTTTTCTATCACATGTCTAAAATAACTCCCCGTTAAGTCATTCAGATACTAAGGTAGGAATTGTTGAATAACCATACCCCCCCCCCCCCCCCACACACACACACACACACACACAACTTCTCTTGTTTGTTATAGAATGGTCTGGGTTCGGATGGAATTGTTGACACACACAATTCAGTAACTCTCAGAAAGCGTGTTGTTGAATCATAGTTGTCAGGCTGGAACGTGAAGAGAGACATTCGGTCAGACGTATCTCACAAGTCCAGTGAACCAAATTTTCATATATAATCTTTCAACAAAAGACAAACAAACAAACAAACAAACAAACAAAACCGCATGGAGGGTTCTTGTGTCATGTGCTTATTTTCGGCAAGAAAGCAAGGTATCGATTGGAGTACAATGGTAGATGCTTGTAAAGATGAACGCCGTGTATTGCTACGGCGGATGACGGCGTAGTGACGGTCTTGAATTTTGTGGCTTCGATGCGATCCGCGCAGTTGGTGGATGTGATACCCTTGAAATCGCTAAAGACCATTCCTAATTAATTGAACAAATTTTGAGATGGCGAACCTAGTTCGTCTAATTCCCGATCTCGGCGATCTGTCTTCGGTCTTCATTGCCCAATCTTTTGGTTCGCTATCCAAAATCGTTGAGGTTCGTGAACTTCGTCGAACCTAGGTTCATGGTGAGAAAAGAAAGAAAAGAAAAGAAAGGCAGTAAGAAAGAAAGAAAGAAAAAGAAAGAAAGAAGAAAGAAAGAAAGAAAAAAAAAGAAAGTATGTAAGAAAGAAAGGATCGCTCAACATGGACTGCAAACTGTATGGGTTTACTAAAGGGAAGTAAGTAAGCATACGAAAGCTCTTCTATAATGGAAATTAATTTGTGTGCGCTCTCCAGTGACTGAAATCACTTTGTGATTGGTTGACCGAAATATTCACTACCGATTCATTGGTGAACATTTTCATTCGGTACAGTCTAGATAGTTGAGTTTACAATGCTATGGAAATATATAAATAAAGATTTCGGATGTGACGGCTAAAATCGACTTCACAACCAAGTCAAAAAACAGTTCCAAATTTAGTAGACCTGACAAAAAATGAAATAAAATAAAAAAAAATAAAATAAAATAAAATGAATAAATCTCAGCTTAAGGTCTGTCCCTTGAAAAGATCGTTCAAACTTCTTAAGAAGTTCAGAGTCCGTTCGTAGTTGGTTATAAGAGAGGATGTATAGTTAGTCGTAATTGCTGATCAAGATTCAAGAACCCAGGGTCCATTTAGTTAAGAGAGCCTTAAACGTCTTATCTAGTAGTCGGTTTTTAGATTCATAACTTACACATGGAGCGCCGCCTGGGCTCAGGAAGACGGTGGAGGGGTTGGAATGTGTGTGTGTGTGTGTGTGTGTGTGTGTGTGTGTGTGTGCGCGCGCGCGCGCGCGCGTGTGTGTGTGATTGTGCATGCATGTTCATATGAGCGCATGATTGTCCGCGTGTATATGTGTGTATGACATTGAGTGTATGTGTGTGTCCATGTGAGGGTATAAGGCGTTTACGCGCACGCGTTTGTAAATCGGGTAGGGTTGTCGTGTGTGTGTGTGTGTGTGTGTGTGTGTGTGTGTGTGTGTGTGTGTGTGTGTGTGTGTGTGTGTGTGTGCGCGTGTGCGTGTGTGTGTGTGTGTGGGTGTGCGTGCGTGCGTGCGTGTATTTGTATACTTATGCATGCGTGCGCACGCTTGGCCAAGTATGTACATACTTAAGAGAGAGAGAGAGAGAGAGAGAGAGAGAGAGAGAGAGAGAGAGAGAGAGAGTATGTATGTATATTCACACGCCTTGCCTGCGTGCACACATGTGTGATTGACATTTCCCATCCCCCCCATACAGTTTACCCTAAGGTCCAGTCGAACTCACGTACATACACCACACAAACCCGCCAAAGCCTTTGTAGTTCGTGCCAGCGACGGCAAGCCGGGAAGAAACCAACGGCTTCCGCTCTGTGGATGATAACCGATCTACAGATCCCCCCATTGAGAGGCGAAAGCAGCCAGCAGCAAGCCCTCCAACATTGACCTACCTATCCCTTACCACACTGACAGCTTGACAATAGTGGGGGGAGGGGGGATTGATAGGGGGGGGGAGGGGGGGGGGGGGGGGGGGGGGGGGCATTAGAGGGGTTTTCGTCACCAAGTGGAAAGTCGGTCACTGGTGAAGGTGTTATATGTACACACCTGTGATAGAAACGCTCCGTGGATTAGCAAGCGCTGTGGTACAACATCTAGTTTCGACTGAGTTCGAATCCCCTGGCAGTGTTTAATTGTTACACACCACTGGTTCGCAAATTATCTGTATTGTGAACCGTAGTTTCTGTCTTGATTGAAGGCTTCGATCTACGATCTAGGCCGGAGAGTTTCCTTAAAACTGATTCTTAATTGAAGAGAACTTGGGGAGGAAACGACGCTGAACACAATACTGCTCATTGGTGCGCAACTATGATCTTGTTGGGCCTACTGATCGTGAAACCGTTTGGAACTGCCTGTGAAATGGATTGTAGCTATTTCTTTGTCCGACGTTTCACTTCTTCTCAAAGCATTGTGACTTTGAATATTTCAACCGTACAGAATGAAAATCGTTACTTACGAAACAATAATGAAAACAAAAAAAAAAACAAAAAAAAA
>JADBJO010004123.1:115000-117500 GCA_016801955.1 Conus betulinus | reverse complement strand
CTCGTTAATATCCAACACCATGTGTGTGAGAATGACCCAGCACACACGCTTTTTTTTTTTTTTGCCTGTTATTCTCTCTCTCCCTCTGTCTGTCTGTCTGTCTGTCTGCCTGTCTGTCTGTCTGTCTGTCTCTCTCTCTCTCTCTCTCTCGTGTGTGTGTGTGTGTGTGTGTGTGTGTGTGTGTGTGTGTGTGTTCCATTCTGTGTGTGTGTGTGTTTCACTGTGTGTGTGTGTGTGTGCGCGCGCGCGCGCGCGCGCGCGCGCGCGTGTGTGTGTGTGTTGTGTGTGCACCCGCACACGAGCGCATGCGCAGTGTGCATGATATGATCCCTTCTCTGTCCGAGCTGTGGTCTCTGTCAGTATCAGGTGTGTGTGTGTGCACCCGCACACGAGCGCATGCGCAGTGTGCATGATATGATCCCTTCTCTGTCCGAGCTGTGGTCTCTGTCAGTATCAGACACACGCTAAACTGTCACACAGAAAAAAAGGACAGTGACACAGTCGAAGGAACAGCAACAACAAACAACAACGAGCCACGTGACATGAGAGCCGCGGTGTGCAAATATTCCTTTTAGCGAAGGGTTTCGGCTCCCACGGCGATGACATCTTTATCCCCTTCCTCCTTCCCTCCCACACCCCTCCTGCCGCCTCTCACCTCCCACCTCCACCCCCCTACACCCCCCACCCCCCCGTCCCCAAGTTCCGGCTTTCTTTCACGTTACTGCTTCCTTCTCCTTTTTTCTGCTCTTCGTGCAAACATCACCTTTAACTCTCCCATTCCACCCCACCCCCCCCCCCCCCCTTCACCTAGCACCCTACTCGTCTATCTCATCGAGGAAGACTTCGCAGGGCTGTTGTGACAAAGAAAGGTAGGGATGGGGGAAGGAGGGGGAGGAGGAGGGAAGGGGAAGGAAGGGGGAGCGGATGGTCAAGAGGTGTTGTGGTGGTGGGTGGGTTGGGGTGGTGGTGCAGGGTGTGTGGGGGTTATGGGGGAAGAAGGAGGAAAGGGGTGGGGGAGGGGGGGAGGGAGCGGCGTGGGACTGTCGATCTTTCGTTTTCGCCGTCTAAGGGATGGTGACATGATGATAAGATCAGTCACAGCGAGAAGAAGACCAGCAATATGACGGCAGCGGCAGCAGCAACAATAACAGCACCAGTACTACTGCTCTTACTACCACCGTCACTACTACTACTACTACTGCTACTACTACTACTACTACTACTACTGCTACTACTACTACTATCACCACCACAACAACAAATACTACCACCACCACCACCACCATCGCTACTACGATAACTACTGTTACTACTACTACCACCAACACCCCCCCCCCCCCCCCCCCCACCACCACTACTTCTGTTACTACTAGGCTACTACTAACAACAACAACAACAATCATCATCATCATCAGCAGCAGCAGCAGCAGCAGCAGAAGCAGCAGCAGCAGTAGCATCAGCAACAGCAGTAGAAGTAGCAGCAGCAGCAGTAGCGGCAGCAATGATTGATGATGATGATGATGATGATGATGACAACTCTTTCTCCTAGAATCAGTGTAGCAGCGGACAGTCAGTCACTCAGGAGCGCTACTGAAAGAAGATGGGAACACGTTGAACAGCTTTCCCTCACCTAACGACCCCCCCCCTGCCCCTCCCCCCCCCCCCCCCCCCCCCCCCCACACCACACACACACACACACACACCTGCCTTCTTCTACTGTTGTTCCTAAAACATTTGTTCACAACAGCCTGAGACTAAACAGCCCCCACCCCACCCCCTCCTCTCTCCTTTTCATCTGCCTCCCCCCCTCCCACCCATCCCCCGCTCCGACCCCCTCTCTCTCTTCTTCATCCCCTCTACCACCCTCTACTTCCAGCCCTCCCCCCACCTTCCCTCCTCTTCCCCCCTTAACACTGGGACCTTCCCTGTCCATCTGTCTGTCCTGTCGTTGTGGTAAGTGTCAGCCGTTGCCGTGACGCGCAGATCCATGCTCCTGCATAACTGACCTACATAACTGTGCAAAATGTTGCGTCATTCAACACGTGCGTGAAATTGACGAAGACGGATGCGGCCTAGGCTATGGTGTCAGTTTCTTTCCACGTGTGTTAATCCTCTCCATCAACAAACATTTGTCTTGTTTGCATTGAGGGTGTGAAGTGGATTTTTTTTTTTTTAAACGGAAAAAAGGTGTGAACGGAAATCTTAAACGAGGCAGGGTACAGTAACCAGTAAACAATAAACAAGTAGGGCAACTCTTGCTACCACGGTAGGAGCAAGAGTTACACTACTTGTGTATCGTTTACTAGGAGCAAAGAGGAGCCATGGGAACAAGAGTTACCCTACTTGTGTCTTGTTTCTTGTTTACCGTTCCCTGCCCCATTTAAGTTCCACATTTTTTTTTTTTTTTTTTTTGACTCCCGTGAGCCTTGAGACTGACTGTTCATGATTCGACATCCAGGAACATAGACTACATAGGCTGGAAAGATGATGGGTGCTTTTT
>JADBJO010004123.1:100000-102500 GCA_016801955.1 Conus betulinus | reverse complement strand
GAGAGAGAGAGAGCAGAGAGGATGGGAGTTGGGGGTTAGGGTAGGGTGTAGCAGGATAGAAGGGCTGTAAGTGACCTAACTAGCCGTCGCGTGCCTACAGACCTACAATGAAAGGGGGAGGGAGGGAGGCAGAGAGAATGAAAGTGAGGGTGCGGCACACCCTGATTGTCAGCAGAACTGAACCCCTGGATGTGCTCTCTGTGGGCGTTAGCTGGCGTGTTTAGTCCACCATACAGCACTGAAAGGGAGAACCTTTATCCACATTCCCCACCCCTTCCCACTCTCACCAACCCCCACCCCTAGCCTTCCTGTGTGTGTGTGTGTGTGTGTGTGTGTGTGTGTGTGTGTGTGTGTGTGTGTGTGTTTTGTTTGTTTGCTGGCTATATGATTCTTTGTCTGTCTGTCTCTCTGTCTGCCTGTCACACACACACACACACACACACACACCACACACACACCACACACACACACACACACACACACATACAGAGATGACGTCTTCCGGGGACGTGCACTGTGACAGTTCCGCCACACTTTTCTCTGCCTGTCATCCGAGAGATGTTGAAGACCGCGGACATGACGTGTTTCCAGTGTAATCCGCCACCTACCCCCCCCCCCCCCCCTCCCTCCTCCGCCCCCGCTCGTGGGGTCAGATTTCTAGGGCTTGAACAACCCTCTCTCTCCTCCGTCCCTTGAACAACCCTCTCTATCCTCCCTTGAACAACCCTCTCTATCCTCCCTTGAACAACCCTCTCTACCCTCCCTTGAACAGCCCTCTCTATTCTCCCTTGAACAACCCTCTCTGCCCTCCCTAGAACAACCCTCTCTACCCTCCCTTGAACAACCCTCTCAACCCTCCCTTGAACAACCCTCTCTGCCCTCCCTAGAACAACCCTCCTCTACCCTCCCTTGAACAACCCCTCTCAACCCTCCCTTGAACAACCCGTGAACAACCCTGTCTATCCTCCCTTGAACAACCCTGTCTATCCTCCCTTGAACAATCCTGTCTATCCTCCCTTGAACAACCCTGTCTATCCTTCCTTGAACAAACCCTTGAACAACCCTCTCTGCCCTCCCTTGAACAACCCTTCTATCCTCCCTTGAACAACCCCTTCTATCCTCCCTTGAATAACCCTCTCTATCCTCCCTTGAACAACCCTCTCTACCCTGCCATGAACAACCCTCTCTACCCTCCCTTGAACAACCCTCTCTACCCTGCCATGAACAACCCTCTCTATCCTCCCTTGAACAACCCTCTTTATCCTCCCTTGAACAACCCCTCTCTACCCTGCCATGAACAACCCTCTCTACCTCCCTTGAACAACCCTCTCTCTACCCTCCCTTGAACAACCCTCTCTACCCTGCCATGAACAACCCTCTCTATCCTCCCCCACCCCCACCCCACGCCCGCCCCAAGCCAGCCGCTATCGGACTTTAACCTTTAACCTGTGCATACGTAACCACTATGCACCTCAGGTAGTAGCAGCAGCGGAGGTTTCTCTTGTCCCTGTTTTGAATTTGGGATGTTTCTTTGACGTCATAGTCCCTTTTTATGTTTCCTACTGCAACTACAACTGCTGCTGTTGCTGCTGCTGCTGCTCTGCTGCTGCTCTGCTGCTGCTGTTCCTCTTCCTTCTCCCTCCTCCTTATACTGCTGCTGCTGCTGCTACAACTACCACTGCAGCTACTGCTGCTACAGCTTCTACTGCTACTACTTTTACCGATTTTATAATAATGATAAAAATAATGATGATGAGAAGAAGAAGAAGAAGAAGAAGAAGAAGAAGAAAGAAGAAGAATGTATAGATCATCGATTAAAAGGATTGATTCATATGTTCGTTCATTCATACATGTTCATTCATTCATTGTTTGATTGATGGACGGATGGATCCAATGATTGGTTCATTCTGATTTAATGGAAAACATACTGGTTGCTTGATGGCTGGAAGGAGAGAGTGGTTGATTGAGTGAGTGAGTGAGTGAGTAAGTGAGTGATGAGTGAGTGAGTGATGAGTGAATGAGTGAGTGAGTGAGTGTGTGATTGATTCATCCATTTTGTTCACGAATCGATGGACGGATAGATACATTTATTTATTGATTGGCTGGTTGATTCGTTGATTCGTTCCTTCATTTATTGAGTCAGTCTGTCATTCACTCATTTATTCATTCCTTGATGAGCAGGCAGATTAAACAGCTTTATTAAGTGATTGGTGGAGACCGGACTGACGGATTGATTGATCGATACCTTCCAAATGGTTTAGAGGTGCACAGAAGGGATGGATATTCTTTTGTTTACATTTACCAAGTGAATTCTTCGAGGAGGATTGAAAGGAACTGGGAACACAGAGGCACAGAGTCGACTCGTATTCTTTTTTTTCAATAGCAAAAACCGTACACACACAAGCCCACAGGCGAGCGCGAGCGCGCGTGCGCGCGCGCGCGCACACACACACACACACACACACACACACACACACACACACACACACACACACACACA
>JADBJO010004123.1:87500-95000 GCA_016801955.1 Conus betulinus | reverse complement strand
TCCTCTAACCAGATGGCATTTCTTTTGATCTACTGCAGGCGGAAAATGCGACTACAGTTCTCAAGGTTCTTCTGCAACCCACAATGTTTGTCTGTGGCATAATGACTAGTCCCACGTTCATTGCATATTGACACGTGCACAAATTCCCTGCGTGTATTCAGGTGATTCTGGTGGGACGTGCACGTTGCCTGCTGACACGTGTGAGTTCTTGTTTGTTTTTTTTTTTTCCTTCTGTTTCTTTTTTTCTTTTTTTTTTTTTTTTTTCGAAAAGAGCTTTGGAGTGGAACGATGTCTTTACTCACGAGAACGAAGGTTTTGGATTGTCATTATTCGGGACAGTCAACATTCGGACTGCCATTTTCCGGACAGTCATGATTCGGACTGCCATTATCTGGACAGTCATGATTCGGATGCCATTATCTGGACGGTCATGATTCGGTCTGCCATTATCTGGACAGTCATAATTCGGACTGCCATTATTCGGATAGTCATGATTCGGGCTGCCATTATCTGGACAGTCATGGCTCGGATTGCTATTATTCGGACTGCTATCATTCGGACAGTCATGATTCAGACAGTGATGATTCGGACTGCCATTATTCAGACAGTCATGATTCAGATAGTCATGATTGTCAGCCTATGACATGTGTATTTAAGGCTGATCACTTATGTCGCTAGTTCGCTCAGCAGTTGAGGCTAGTGCTTCTTTGGGCCTCACTTCATCACCTTCGGGTTTCTTCTTTTTCTTGTCTGCCTTTTGGCAGTGATGGTGAGGAAAGGCCCACTGACCATAGAGAAAATCCTGTTGACAGCGGGAAAGACTGTAACCAGGGATCCTCTTCAGAGGGCACGAAAGATCTTGTGGCGAAAGCTTGGCTGTGTCTGGTGTTGTACTGCTTTCACTCGCCAACGAAACGCAACGAGTGCGATTGCGGGAATGCGCTCAGCAGTTCGCTTGGCGGTGGCGTATTTCGGCAGTGGGCTCTGCAGTCATGAAGTATGGGCTGGTACACCTATGAGGGTGTTTTCCATGGAGGTTCTGTTGTATCGAGTCCGGTGGTCACACTAGAGCATCTGCCAGGGAGCGGTTATGTCCCTTGACTTCTTAATGGAATGCCCTGTCTATGCCTGCACCCCAATGTGAACACAGATCAGGTTTCTAAGAGTGGTGCAGGACTGCTCCCGGCTGGATGGTTCGGCAGTTGAGGACAGTACTTCTCTGGGTCCAGCGGGCACCTTCGGGTGTATCTTTTTCTTCTTCTCTTCTTGATCCGGACAATCATGATTCAGACAGTCATTATTCTGTCAGCCAGCACACGTCCGTTTCAGGCGCAGCTGGATTTACAGTTATGTCGCCAGCCAGACTGTAGGACATAATGATATCCTGTCCTTACTACTGACCCACCAGGAGCTGCGAAGAATTGAACGCAGGACTCTTAAGGGTGAGAGCTCAACGCTCTAAATGCATGGCTGCCTGTCCTAACTAATCGTTTTGATTTTCATGGTCTTACTGCAATATGGTAATAATAGGTGTGTGTTTATTTTGCTTATTTGTCATCGCCTTTTTTATGGTTAAATTTGGAGTGTGCTGTGAACTGTTCGTGTTCCTTCAGAAAGATCAATGACCTAACTCACTGGATAGAATGCTTGTCGTTTCTTCTCTCTCTCATTGTTTTTATTAAAGCCATTACTGTACCGCCGATCAGCTTATACGACGCGTACAACACCATCCCCAGTAAACACTTGATAGGATTCCGTTGCCACAGGTATTGAACTTGAACATGAGGGCAATATAAAATTCATGGCTTGGGGGGGGGGGAGGGGAGTGGGGATGGGGGGGGGGGGGGGGGGGGGGGGGGGGGGGAGAAGCATAGATACACAAGATGAAGGACTGTGTCTAATTCAGCTATTCAGCTTATCGGTGGTGGGTCATAATAATCTTGGGCTGTATCTTGGGGCTGTTTTTGAGAGGTGAGCGTGGCTGTCAACTGTCACACACTGTATCTCCCGCGACCCATCATCTCAGGGGTGGGTGGGGTGTGGGGGATACGGGAGAGAATCCCAGCCCTGTCGAAATGTGAATAAAATGTATTAAGACGCTTCGCTGTTTGACGGCAAAGGAGGGCATTATCATTATGAGAGGAAACTATCGGTGGATGACGCTATCGTCATGAAGGATTTGAGCTTTTATTGCTATGGGTTTTCGGAAGAGGACAGTCTCGCTAACGTCTCCCCCCACCTTCTCTCCCTCTCTCTCTGTCTGTCTGTCTGTCTGTCTGTCTGTCTGCCTGCTGTGTGTGTGTGTGTGTGTGTGTGTGTGTGTGTGTGTGTGTGTGTGCGTGTGTGTGTGTGTGTGTGCGCGCGCGCGCGCGCGTGTGTATGTGTGCATGTGGATGTGTGTGAGCTGGCGTTATTTAGAAATTCGTAACATAAAACCCACTCAATGCACAGGACTTCAGGTCTGACCTCTAGTCATAACGGTAACGTTCGTCTGGTTTGTACTGAAGGTGAAGTGCATGTCCCTGATGGGGATTGTCGACAGAGAATCAGACGCTCTCTCTCTCTCTCTCTCTCTCTCTCTCTCTCTCTCTCTCTCTCTCTCTCTCCTCTCTCTCTCTCTCCTCTCACACACACACACACACACACACACACACACACACACTCTCTCTCTCTCTCTCTCTCTCTGTCTCTTTCTCTCTCTCTCTCTTTCTCTCTCTGTCTCTGTCTCTCTCTCTCTCTCTCTCTCTCTCTCTCTGTGTGTGTGTGTGTGTGTGTGTGTGTGTGTGTGTGTGTGTGTGTGAGAGAACAGGGTAGAGAGGAATGAGGAGAACGTGGGAGAAGAGGGAGAAGGGTATGGGAGGGAGGATGAGGGGTTTGGGGGTGGTGGGAGTTGACCACGGGAACCGCCAAGAACGGTAAACTTCCTCATAGATGGTCCCAACACTGCACGGCAATTGACATGTTGCCTATACTATCCGACTTTCCCGTCATACCCAACACCACCCATCGCCACACGCCCGCCCCCTTCCACCACCCTTCCCCCTCCTCCCACCCCTTTCCTTCACCTTTTTTTTTCCCCACCTGCATTCCGTTCCATCCTAAGATTTGATTTGTCATTATTCAGCCTAAAGGAAGGCAACCAGTGTTCTTTTTAACACTCCTCGATAGTTTCTGTCCCTTGGCTTCTCTGTGACGCTGACCATTCCTGAAGTCCAGTATCCCGATCCATCCTTCCTCCCCCCCCCCCCCCCCCCCCCCCCCCCCCCCCCCCCTCCCCCAGCACTTCTTCCCCCATCCTGCCCACTCTTGCCCATTCCGTCCTCCTCCTTCCCCCGAACTCACCCCCACCCCTTCATTAACCTTGCCAGCCTATTACAGGTGCCCCCCCAATCTAGATCTCCCGACCCCCTAAAACGAGAAACACTACGCTTGGTTTCACTTTCCTTTCTGGGCAACACTGTAGGAATCCACGAGTAAGTAGGAGAGGGGGTAGGGGGTGGGGGTGGGGGAGGGAAGTGGTGCGCACGTGTTCGCGTGGAGAACGCAGGCGAAGAAGTTCAAAGGGCAATCTGGACGACAGGCTAAGTGGACACCAATCTGAACTCATAAACAGCAACAAGAGTCGTGGGCCCTTAGAGAACGAGGCAGAACAGATAATGCCAGTCGACAGTAACTTAATTTTGATACCCCCCCCCCCCCCCCCCCCCCCCCCCCCCCCCCCCCCCCCCCCCCCCCCCCCCCCCCCCCCCCCCCCAGGCATAACTATACAACATACCAACCCATCCTTCCTGCTCCCAATCCAGTAACAGCGTTAGATATATAAATTTATTCTTGTGTCGGTTTCAAAACATTATTGTAAACGTGTGACTGAAACAAAGAAGTGAAGAAAAAAAAAAAGTCATGATAATGATAACGTCAATTGCTATCCAATGTAAATAATGCCTAATCAAGCTGAATCAGATGCATGGTACGGTACAGTCATAAAGAACAACAAAGGACAAACTCTTAACTTGTTTATACATATATACATGCACATAAATTTCAAAGTCATCACGCAATTGACTACAAACGTGGAGACAAATACAAAGTTTAAAATTTTCTTGCACAAAAAACGACACACACATATACACTTGTATTCTGGACTTGTTTCAATGATTATAGAAAAGAATTGTCACATATAGCAGCGCGCACGTGCACTTGCATCCCTAGCATTGAGCACCCGCACATGATAACCCTCAAAGTTTAAGAACACACACACATACACACACACACGCGCGCGCGCGCGCTCACACACACATACACGCACACACACATACATACACACACACATACATACACACACACGCGCGCGGCTACACACACACACACACACACACACACACACACAGGGCTAACAAGGAACGCTCGCAATGGAAAGGAATGGAGAAAATGAATGTTTTACTAGCACGCCCATGTTTAGAGAAAGCATGTATCAGTTCAAAAGCGTGCCCTCCTATGACAGGACAGAAATGTGCCCGACACCCCTTCCCTCTGTCATCAACAGATTTCTATAACCAAACGTCGCCAGGAGCTGCGAGAAGTAATGTGTCCCTGAGCGAATGCAGATAGAGGTGAATAACATGGAACTCGCGAGCATGGCAGGTTGAAAAAAAAAAGTAAATTACTGGTCAAAACAGTTCGGGGTTGTAACAAGTAGGTTTTAAAAGTTTTTTTTTTTTTTTTTTTTTTTTTTTTTAAGTCATCGGAATTTAACAAGAATCACAGGGTAGTGAATTTTAGACAAAATTGATACTTAAGACTAGAAGCAGAAGTCAAACGTTCTCGTTTTCAAACGAGAAAGGGACATCAGGCTTAGACCTACTAGGTAAATCAACAGATGATCAGATCTATTTTCGCGTCACTCACAAGACAAGACTTTGCAGACTATCTGTAGTAGATCTGCCAACATTCTCCCTAAAGAAACTGATTCGGCGCGACGTTGTCTCTCTCTTGTCAAACATGATTGGCAGCTTTGGAGGACGGGACTAATCACTTTCACTGGCCCGGGGTCTTGGTGGCGACTACTACGTCATCTTCCTTCACATCAAAGCCCCCGTGTCAGTCATTATCATATAGCGGCGTCAGTGGACCATGAAATGAGGGGGGGGGGGGGGGGGGGGGGGGGGGGGGGGGGGGGGTGAAAGTTGGAGTGATCTGGTATTATATAGTCAGTCATTCCCTCCAGGTGTGGGATTACAGAAAATCAGTTTTCGCTGGTGCATGTGATTATTTTTGTTTGGGTCACGCGCAAAGATGGATTGTGTAGCGTGAAGGAATGTAACGGTGTAGTTAATATGAATAATAGTGTTAATGATAATAATGGAAATTCACAGTCACAGCACGGCAACTCACACGCAGTGCAAGTTATCCAGGTTGTTTTACAGTGTCACTCAGAGCATGCCAAAGAACGACAGAGGGAAATGTAAAAGCAGTTGATTAGTCAGTCAGTTAGTTATACAAACGAAAGCATTGACCACTGGACCACAAAAACTTATACCTTGTATTACACGTTCCCATTCCCGCATGTGCGTCATGATACACACACGCGCGCGCGCGCGCGTGCGTGTGAGCGCGCACGCACACACACACACACACGCACGATTACTATTACTACTACTAGTTACACACATACACACCACGCTGCGCGCACGCACACACACATACATACGAATTTACACCCCCCCCCCCCCCCCCCCCACACCCACACCCACACACACACAAATCTCCTGAAAACAGAGGATGACTTGATGTGACGAATAGTGACGTGCAGCTCATTCCACAGAACTGGCACATCAGAAAAGAAAGGAAAGAAAAAAAAAAAAAAAGAAAGAAAAGAAAAAGAAGCGTTTTGCTGGGGATGCTGCTGTGGTTGAGATCACCCTTATCGTTGTGGTTGTATGAGTATGCAGCAGGTAACTGGCCTGTGCAAAGCCACGTGATCTCAATCAACAGTACTATTCTTGCTGTACGTTTTTCCTTTCTGAAGTTTACACACACACACACATGCCTGCATGCATGCAGACAGACAGACAGACAGAAGACAGACACATACACACGCACACACAAACAGATAGATACACACACACACACCACACACCACACACACATACAAGCACATTCTTAAGTACTTACGTACGTAATTTGTACACACGTGCGTGTGCACTTGCACGCGCGAGCTTGCACACACACACACACACACACACACACACACACACACACACACACACACACACACACTCACACAACGCTCTACTCTCTCTCTCTCTCTCTCTCTCTCTCTCTCTCTCTGCCACACCACACACACATCCCACAAGCATCCATCCACCCATTCATCAACACACACCCATCCACACACACACACACACACACACACACGCTTCGCGCTCCCCCCCCTCCTCTCCATACCTTCCCTCACCCCCCCCCCCCCCTCTTCTCCGTGCCTTCTCCTCCTCTCTACACCCCCACCCCACCCCCAATGATGATAGTTCTACTTAGGATCTTGAACGGCCGATCTCCCACCTGTGTAATGGTAGTAGTAGTAGGAGTAACTTGGTGGGCCGCTAAGCTGTACAGAGTGTTGTGGTCGTCTGGTATGGCATGTGCCGGCCTGAGCACAGAGAGGCGCTGCTTTGGCCCGATTCCACGGTTAAAGATAAGGCCCAAAACGCTGTAGATCCTCTGTTACACTCCAAGCTGCCCCTGGGTTTCGTCGGAAGATCAGCCAGTACCAAAACAAAGTCATCGCACAGTCCAGCTCTTGACCTACACCGTACCTGACTCTTGAGGCAAATCTAGTACACGGTTGACTTTTATATGTCCTCATAGCGAAAGTTTTCGGGAACATGTTCTTTCGAGGTAGTCTTGGAAGGCAGATCTCATGTCCGTTCCTTTTGCTATGCAAGCGCGATCCGCATGACTTCTCTTTATTACGTTTGCTTGACTTTTCACTGCAAAATCATGGTGCCCGACCAATGGCGTAGAAACACAAGGACTCCACACAAGTCATGCATCATTCTGCTATTTTTTTTTTTTTTTTTTTTTTTGCTGACATAAGACACTGAACTAATTTACTGACCCCAAATTTCAGGAGAAAATCAACTATTTCATGTTTGAATTTTTCTTTTAATTTTCATAGAGCCAGGGTGATTTTTTTTTATCTGTTAAAACTTTGTTGTTACTGATTTCAAAAAGTATTACAATGACTCCGCCGAACAACGTGGACAAAACGAATCACTAGACAAAACACGACGACGCGTTTCGATCTCTTAGGTCTCCTTCAGGCATGAAAAAAACAACACTCCGGACAACGCAAATGAACGAGCGATCACTTCCGTCAACTTCGGCGCCAGATGGGCGTGGTGTTGTTACTACTTGACCTTTGCTGTGACCCCGAACTCTGACCTGTGCTTATCACCAGGGGACGTTAGAACAAAAGATCTTGGCTGGGACCTCGCCCTCACC
>JADBJO010004123.1:72500-80000 GCA_016801955.1 Conus betulinus | reverse complement strand
CTCTCGGGCACAGACCTATTAGTAATGCATACTTTTATGTATCTTTCTCTCTCGGGCACAGACCTATTAGTAATGCATACTTTTAGGTTTTTATTCAACTGAGTCGGATTTGTTAGGAAAACGTATATGATTGGGTCTGTGCTCTAGGCGTCAAATAGAGACACACCACAGTCCATAATTCTGTGGTTTTGTCAGCATCAAGGGTTCAAAAAAGAATTCAACAGCACCCCCAAAGCAGCCAGCGAAGGTTAGTAAATGAAACAAAACGAAAGTATGGAGAGGAAAAAAGTTGCTGAAAAACTAAAAACATTATGCAAACAGTATAAGATATAGGGGACAATCTTTGAGCCTATGCTTGAGGATCCATTGAAGGATGCAAGGGAGATCAAAAGATATGGAACAGTGTGAGAGGTCAGCTCTGCTGTTCAATAACCCAAGCATTGTGAGTGGCTAAGAATTGTGCAGAACAAACGTTTACTTGGATCTCCTAAGAGATGCAATCTCCCACTGATTGACCAAACAATATAATGCTGAACAATTAAGTATAAATTAAGTAGTGGGTGAAAAACAAGCGCAGGCTAACAATTCTTCGGAGAACACCACAGAATTATGGACTGTGGTGTGTCTCTGACGCCAAAAGCACAGACACAATCAGCCGTGTCTCCCTGATGAGTCCGATCCAGCTTTAAAGCCAAACCAAAACCAAACCAGGACCAAACGGACAAAACAAGCCTGTTTAATACAAGCTGAAGTCGAACGGTACTCATCATCAGCATCACGATCATGTAGGCTGGGGAGAGATTCCATCCTGATAACGAACATGATGTTAATGATATTGATGATGTTGTTGTTGTTGTTGCAGGCGGTGACGAAGAAGTCCTTCGCTTTCCCCGAGGACCCCAGAAAGTCGCTAGAGAATGGCATTCTGCTGTGCGAGTGAGTATCTGGGCTGGGCTGGGGGACGAGATCATTCTCGAACTTGATGCGCGAACTAAGGTGACAGTGTTGGGTCGACTGAGCTACTGTCGTTCTTTGTGTACAGAGTACAGTGACAGTGTTGGATTGACTGGGCCACTGTTGTTAGTTGTGTACATGGTAGGCTGGATTGACTGGGCTACTGTTGTTCTTTGTGTATAGAGTACAGTGATAGTGTTGGATTGACTGGGCCACTGTTGTTAGTTGTGAACATGGTAGGCTGGATTGACTGGGACAGTGTTGTTCTTTGTGTAGCCCACAGGGTAGGTTGGACTGACTGGGCTACTGTTGTTCTTTGTGTACAGAGTACAGTAACAGCGTTGGATTGACCGGGACAGTGTTGTTCTTTGTGTAGCCTACAGGGTAGGTTGGATTGACTGGTTACTGTTGTTCTTTGTGTACAGTGAGAGCGTTGGATTGACTGGGACAGTATTGTTCTTTGTGTACAGGGTAAAAGTGACAGCGTATGGTTGACAAGGACAGTGTTGTTCTTTGTGTACAGGGTAAACTGACAGCGTTGGGTTGACTAGGACAGTGTTGTTCTTTGTGTACAGGGCAAAGTTAGAGTGTTGGATTGGCTGCGACACTGTTGTTCTTTGTGCACAGAGTCAGTGACGACCTTGGGTCGACTGGGCTATGTTCTTTACGTACAAAGTCAAGTGATAGAGTTGGATTGACTGGGACACTGTTGTTCTGTGTGTACAGAGTAAATGACCGGCTTTGATTTTTCTGTTGACTGGGTTAACCGTCCGTGCTGTTTTCCAGGGTTTTTGAGGGTGACAAGTGTGTGGGACGACTGGTGAATAGTCACTACTGTTCTTCATGTGGTCGGTCACATTTTGACAATTTTTTTTTTTTTTTGGGGGGGGGGGGGGGGGGGGGGGGGGGGGGGGGGGTGAGTATTGGGGAGAGGGGGGGGGAGAGAGAGAGAGAGAGAGAGAGAGAGAGAGAGAGAGAGAGAGAGAGTGTGTGTGTGTGTGTGTGTGTGTGTGTGTGTGTGTTGTGAGAGAGAGAGAGAGAGAGAGAGAGAGAGAGAGAGAGAGAGTGTGTGTGTGTGTGTGTGTTATTGATATCTATTATTTAGTGATAAACCTGTTGTGAGCATATTCCTGTCCAACAGAACGTCTTGGCGTACGGTTTGTAAACAAGTCAAATTCAAATGAACGGAGGAAACAACACGCAAATTTTTATCACATACTACAAAATAGACAAGTGACCTTAAAAGGGACCCCCCCCCCCCCCCCCCCCCCCCCCCCCCCCCCCCCAACAAACTCTTCTTCAAACATCATGAAAATCAGACATAAAACGCACGAAACATATTCTCCAGTGACTGTGAGTGGCAAAATAAAGATGTCCTTGTTGTTGTTGTTGCTGCTGTTGTTGTTGTTGTTGTTGTTGTTTACTGAAGGCGAGTCAATGATTTAGACAGATCAACGTGATATTTCAGGGCCTTTGTTGTTTGTTTGTGACAGGCTGCTGAACAACATCAAACCCGGATCTGTCAAGCGTATCAACAAGCTGCCTACACCTATAGCTGGCTTGGTAAGTGTGCTGGTGTGGTGAACTCTCTGTCTGTCTGTTTGTCTGTCTCTTGTCTGTCTGTCTCTTTCTCTGTCCATCCATCTGTGTGTGTGTGTGTGTGTGTGTGTGTGTGTGTGTGTGTGTGTGTGTGTGTGTGTGTGTGTGTGTGCACGCGCGTATGTTTCTGTGTGTGTGTGTGTGTGTGTGTGTGTGTGTGTGTGTGTGTGTGTGCGCGCGTGCGTGCGTGTGTCTGTGTGTGTGTGTGTGTGTGTGCGTGCGCGCGCGTGTGTGTTTTGTGTATGTGTGGTGTGTGTTGTGTGTGTGTGTGTGTGTGTGTGTGTGAGTGCGCGCGCGCGTGCGCGCGCTCTCGCTCTTTTGTGTCATATTCTCTCTAATTGTGTGTGCATCAATTAGGCTGTTGTGCATCCATCTGTCCGCTAGGTCTGTCCGTCTATCAATCAGTCTCTCTCTCTGCCTGTACTGTGCTGCTTGCGTGTTTTCTCTCCGTCAAGTTTGTTTCAGTATGTCGTACACGAATGTTACAGAAGTTTAAGTCGTGTGACATATACAACATTATGGTCACATTTTTTTTTTTCCTTACCGCTTAACTTTGTCTGAAATCTCCGAGGCACCATACTGAACAACAGCGCACCGACTTCGTCCGTTATCTTTTGTTCAGTTTTTTTTTTTTTTTGTTTTCGGGATTTTGTATACCAAGGCTTTGATTCTCTTCAGACTTTTTGTGTCCATTCTGCAATGCTGTCAGTTCATCGTTTTTTTTTTTTTTTTTTCTGAATTTTTCCTCAGATTCCTTACTCTAAACCTTTAACCCCACAGGGTCGTTTCAGCGATTGGATCTGATTACATGATCTTACCTACGCGGCTTTCTTCTCTTCATAATTTCAGTGGATGTTTAGATCATCCAGTGTGCTGCTTGATGTCCACGTGGCTTGTCTCTACCATTATCTCTGGAAGAAGAACGATGGTGAGTTTTAACGTCTTGCTAGCCAGATGCTCTTAAAGGACTATGTGTTCACGGATCGAAGTCTAAGGTTTTCTCTCTCTGATATCATTCTGAGTTGTGGTAGGCCTTATGAGAGGCAACAGATTTAGATGTCCTGACCTGCATTACATTTTTTTTCTGTCTCTCGTGTGTTCGTGTGTTAGTTTATTCTGTACCTTTCTGTCTTTGTAGCCATCTTTGTTTGTTTGTTTCTTTCTTCCTTTCTTCTTCTTCTTCTCTTCTTGTTTTCTTCTTTGTTGTCGTCTTCTTGTCTTTCTTCTTCTTCTCTCTTCGTCTTCTTCTTCTTCGTTTTCTTCTTCTCTTCTTCTTCTTTCTTCTGTTTTCTTCTTTTTTTGTTTTGTTTTTTTGTTATTCCTTTCTATTCCTATCATTTGAAAAACTCAGGTTTGTGGTGGATCCGTCGGGTGGTATGAAGGAAGGGAGAACACTCTCGTAAGTCGACGGTTTGGCATGCGCTTTTTCTCTCTCCCGTTGACTATATCTGTCGTTCCTTGTCCCGTGTCTTATTTTCCTGTCCTTTTTACTTATCCTGCTGATGGCGAGTTTGTGAAGATAGATCGGATGGCTTTAGAAGCAAGGGGAAACACTTTAAAACTGTTAGGTGGGCGTACGCATGATTCTCTCTCTCTCTCTCTGTCTCTGTCTCTCTCTCTCTCTCTCTCTCTCTCCTCTCTCTCTCTCTCTCTCTCCTCTCTCTCTCTCTCTCTCCTCTCCTCTCTCCTCTCATCTCTCTCTCTCTGCTACATTCTGGTATACACAGAGTTCGCATCTTTATCAGATTTTTCTTTTCAACATTCACGATCTGCCTCGTCTTTCCGTTCATTTTCTACATATTATTTTAATCTTCCTTTCTTCTGATAATCTCTCCTGTGTGTGTGTGTGTGTGTGTGTGTGTGTGTGTGTGTGTGTGTGTTGTGTGTGTGTGTGTGTGTTTCGTTCTCCCCCCCCCCCCCCCCACCCTCTCCCTCCTTCTCTCTCTTTCATGTGTGTGTAGTATGTGTGTGTGTGTGTGTGTGTGTGTGTGTGTGTGTGTGTGTGTGTCTTCCATTTTGATAACAGTAAAACTGATGATATTCTATGACTGACAGTGCTGCTGTTCTTTTTTGCCTGTGGCGACAAGACACTGTCTGTTGATGTCGTCTTTTACACTCCATTTGCTGTCTGAAAAAACAAACATACCCGTGCTGTTTGCATTTGCCATCCATGTCGATTGTTTTCTTTTTATCCGTGATGACATTGGTGTGTGGGAAAACCCCCCCACACCCAGTGTGTGTGTGTGTGTGTGGTGTGTGTGTGTGTGTGTGTGTGTGTTGTGTGTGTGTGTGTGTGTGTGAGAGAGAGAGAGGGAAAACACTGTAGAGAGAACCTTCTCGCGGGAAAGCAAAGGGTGGAAAATGCCCCCCCTTTTTTTTTTTTTAAAAATCTCTTTACCCCTGGAATTATGATGATTGTCATAAACCATCTGTCTGCCGTCTGTCTGCTATCTGTTTGTCTGTCTGCCTGTCCTTGTCTGTCTGGCTCCCTCCTTCCCTTCCTCCTTCTCTCTCCCTCCCTCCCTCTATCTCTCTGTCCCCCCCCCCCTCTCTCTCTCTCTCTCTCTCTGTGCCACTTATCTTCTCATATTCGACGCATATATTCGGCGCCATAATTATTTTTTCCGTCCGGCGCCATTTTGGGTCGTGCGCCGAATATGAGAAGATAAGTGGTTTCTCGTTCTTCGTTTTCACTGTCCTAAATGCTATTTGTTTTTGCCTGAAGAAGACCCCAAGAGACCGAAATGCATTGCGTCTTGTTCTGTACCTTGTCTATGTCCTTGGCGCGGTAAAACTAACCCCCTCTCTTTCTAAAAATAACAACAAGATGTGTTGAATCTTAGGGAGGTGGTTGTGTAACAAACAAAATAACAACAAGGTGTGTTGAATCAGAGAGGCGATGGTTGTATCATTGTACCGTTGCGCATTTTCCCCAACTACATCTTGTAACACACATCCAGAAACTTGTTTTATTACTACTTGCCGTTACTTGCACGACGACGCGCCTGAACAAGGGAAGACAATCGCACAAAATGGGCAAGGGTGCGAGTCGACCGTTGAGACAGTTACTTCCCTTTAACCGTAGGTCCGGACCGATTACCTTCTTTTATAAACTTTACCTTTTTCTCTTTCGTTGATGCTTTTTTTTTTTTTTTCCCCTTTCTTTTATAGAGTTTTATTTTTTTCTTTATGGACCTGTGCCTTTCCTTCACGGACGTTTACCATTACTTCATGGATTTGACTCGTCCTCAAACCGATTTTTTTTTAACACTTTTCCTGAGGGATTGTTGCCATTTGTTCCTGGGTTTTCGTTCGTTGAGTTTTCACCATTCCTTCGTGGGATTTTTGGTCATTTTATCTTTCACTTTTCCTTGTTCTCTCTCTCTCTCTCTCCATCTCTCTCTCTCTCTCTCTCTCTGTCTGTGTGTGTGTGTGTGTGTGTGTGTGGTGTGTGTGGTGTGTGTGGTGTGTGTGTGTTCAAAATGGTCTTCTTTACAAAATTTTCATCTCTCTTTCATCGACTTTTACATTTTGCTTCGTTGATTTTTTTTTTTTTTTACCTTTCCTTTATATGTTTTTATTTCTTCTTTCCGTGCATTTATCTTTACTTTTACCCCATGGATTGTTTAAAGTTTTCCATTCAAAGTTTTCTTCTCCTTTGTACGTTTCTTCATTCATGTTTACCACCACTTATCTCGCCTTCATGAATTTTACCTCTCCTTTTCCTTTCGTCTTTTTTTTTTTTTCTTGTAAAATCTTTCTCTCCAAGATTCTTGTCTTCCCTCCACCGATCTTTACCTTTCCCTTCCTGAATTGTTACATTTTCGTCATGGATTCAGAATTTTCCCCTTAAAAAAAAATTGTTTCCTAGCGTTTTCACCTTTCCTCAGTAGATGTTTACCCTTCTCACATTGGCTGCTACCTTGCTTCATGGTTTCATAGATGTTGACCTTTCGATCCTTGATGAAATGTTATCAGTTTCTTTTCATGCTTTAGTTACAGTCGCTTTCAAGACCGTACATAGTCCATTCATTCGAAATGATGTCTTCTCCCCATATGTACTTTGAGTAATCTATACCATACATAATGTCACGCATGTGCCTGTGTTTAAAAAAAAAAAAAAAAGAAAGAAAAGAAAAGAAAAGAAAACAAAAACAAACAAAAAAAAAAAAAAAAAAAAAAAAAGGGAAAGCGATTTCGTGAAAAAGCGCACGTAACAGGTATTTGGCAAAAAACTGGGAGGTTTTTATGCTTTGAAGAAAAAGGTCCAGTCTCTTTTTCTTTTTTCTGAATGATATTTTAAAATTTGTTGTCTTTCCACATGTTATGGCTAAGCACCGTCATCGTAGGGCTCCCGCCTTTATCTCTGATTGGATCAGTTTCTTTTCTGGCGCTTTCGGTGCGTGGTGGCTTTGTGTGTTGGTTGTTTGCTTTTGTTTGTTTGTTGGTTGGTTGTGGTTTTGTTTGTTTTTGTTGTTTGTTTTTTGTTTGTTTTTTTTTTTGGGGGGGGTTGTTTGTTTGTTTGCTTGTTTGTTTGTTTGTTTTGAAGCATTAGAACATAAATGACCAATATGACAAGTAATTCTCTCCGAGGTGGTTCGGGACCACAGTTTTTGTTATTGTTCCAGTTGGGAGTAGACAGATCTCTGACGCTGCAGGGGAGGAGGAGGGGGGGGGGGGGGGGGGGGGGGGGGGGCAGGGGATGGTAGTGGAGTGAGACGAGGGTTGGGGAGAGGAGGGAGGGTGGGGTGCGCTGTTTCCTGGCATCAAAAGATGATAACATTTTTTCGGTTCTTCGTCTGAGTAATATATCATCATCTTAATGAAATCAAATCATCAGCAGTGTGTTCAGGTGGCATTGTTCGGTGCGTGAGGACGACTGTATTTACAAAATGTTCAAATGATGAGTTGCACTGCTAAAAGAGAGAGAGAACATTGTGTATACGT
>JADBJO010004123.1:10000-17500 GCA_016801955.1 Conus betulinus | reverse complement strand
CTGAATAAGAAAAGGATTTGCCAGACAAAATCTGTGCTTTCGTCAAAAAGAAGGGTATGAAGGTGACATTCTGCAATGTTAGCAAGTCTCCTTTTATGCATGTTTAACACTTTTTGTCCAGTATCTAGTGTTTCTGCTTTTTTTAAGTGCGTCTCCCTCCCTCCCTCTCTCTCTCTCTCTCTCTGTTTGTGTGCGCGCGTGGTATGTGAATGTGAGCACGTGTGTGTGTGTGTGTGTGTGTGTGTGTGTGTGTGTGTGTGTGTGTGTGTGTGTGTGTGTGTGTGTGTCTGTGTGTGTGTGTGCATGCGTGCGTGCGTGCGCGTGCGTGTGCGTGCGTGCGTGTGTGTGTGTGCATGCGCATGTGTGTGGTGTGTGTGTGGTGTTGTGTGTGTGTGTGTGGTGTGTGTGTGTGTGGTGTGTGTGTGAACACGATCACGCATTTAAAAACAAAAAGCTACCGAAATCATTTTCATGAATTCGGTGGAACTATAAAATATAGCCCAAGTACGAATCCATAGAATGTTGGTTCGAATCCCGACCGAACGCCAAATCCAGCGTCCGTTCGACGTTGAGGGGGTCTGCGATCTCCCCACTACTACCTTTCTATTCGTTACAGTTTTGCAGTTTTTTTTTGTTTTTTTTTAAAGTTTTAGAGTGATGCTATGCTTTAAAGAAATAAAGATTGATTTACAACTGTGTACGCTATTTCTATACGATTTGGGGTAAACACAAAATCCGTTCAAGGTTGATACATTAATTTTAACCTCGGTTTTTGTGTTTGTTTGTTGTTTTTTTTTTTTACGCTGTTTAAATAGAAAATGAACGTAGCTGTTGAGGATGTTAAAAAAGAAAAACAAAAGGGGTGGGGGGGGGTGGGAGTGCTGTTGAAAATATCAACGTGAATGAAACGTACTTAGATCAGATCTTCAATTTCCAAAAAAAGAGCAAGGGCCATAAAATCTTTGACAACAATAGCCACTTATACATCAGATATTCACAGTAGATTAGATCTGAAAACTAAAGATATAGGTAAGCGTTCGATTACGTCTCCAATTCCTCCATGGGAACTGAACAGAGCAGATTTTGACTTTTCCAATGACGATCTAAAAAAGAGTGATAACCCTCATCTACTTGCTGCTTCTTTTCGCTCTCATGTTCATTCAAATTATTCTAACCATTTGAAGGTATATACCGATGGTTTCTCTTATTGACACTAATGTGGCAGGTGCTGGGTTTGTAATACCTGGTCTACCCTGGTCTAAAGAAAGAAAAATCGTTTCATATTGGTGCAGGTCATTCTATTTTCACCGCAGAACTGGTAGCCATTCTCATGGCTCTGCGATACATTGTTAATCTTCCTATGGTTATATTTCCAATACTTTTTTGTGTTGACTCTAAGTCTGTCTTATTTACACTGAAATCCATGAAGTCTAGAGACAGATGTGACTTAGTAATTGAAATTAATCATCTCATACATTTTCTAATTCAAAAGGGTTCCAGTATAACATTTACTTGGGTTCCATCACATTGTGGTATTTATGGAAATGAATGGGCAGACAGAGTAGCTAGAGGAGGTGCAGGACAAAGAATTCGTTGTGAAAACGTTTATATTCCTTTGTCTGTTAAGGAATGCTATAATCTTTTAGAAAAAGACACCAAAGCTCGTGTGGGTTATAATGTAAATCGGCACACTTCTTACAGCATGTCTTTGTTGAACGTTTTTTTCCAAGGGAAATTTCCAGTTTGTGTTTTAGACTTAAATATAATTCATTAAAATGTAAATATGTTGATACTGTTCCTATCGGTACATTAGTATGCGATTTCAGTATTTTTGAAGCGAACATTGTTTATGCTGTTCATGTTCATTGATTTAAGCTTTAATTTCAATTATGTTTCTTAGAGGCCTCATCACGTGCTGAGAGCTAGCTGTGGAGGTATGCGGTCTACACAAAATGGCATCAACCCCATTAGATTTCCGAGATTCTTTTGTCTGATGTCTTCTCTTCTCTGTATATGGCAATTGTTGCTTAAAAATGCAAGCAAGCAAGCAAGCAAGTGTGTGTGTGAGAGAGAGAGAGAGAGAGAGAGAGAGAGAGAGAGAGAGAGAGAGAGCACGGGCAAATGAATACACGTGAGTATGTTGCGTGCGTCTGTGCGCATGTTTGAGGATGGGGTGGGGTGGGGGAGAGAACTACACAGACACAATTTACGAACAGAAAATTCCACCCTTTCCCGGCAGTCTCGAGCGCGGACGGAACCCGGAAACCCAGGGATCAAAAGAAGAATGCGTAATTCCGCAGGTTAACCACCTTCATTCTCTCCCCTCCCCTCTCCATCCAGCCCCCTGCCCTCCCCCCACCCCCCACCCCCCACGCCTGTTTTTTTTTTTTTTTTCCCCGTCCGTATTTTACCTAGTCCCCCTGCTCCGAACCCCATGACCACTTTGTTTATATATAACCCGTCACGTTTTGACCATTCCGTGTGTGTGTATGTGGGTGTGTGTGTGGTGGGGGGGGGGGGGGGGGGGAGATGAGTGGAGGTGGAGAGCATGAGCAATGGGAGAGGGAATGGGGTCAGGGGTGAAAAGAAATAGAAATTTGACAGGCGTGGGAATGGTGTAGGGAATATAATCATGGGATCAGGATGCTGTTTTTTGTTTGGTTTGGTTTGGGTTTTTTTTTTCTCCCATATCCTGGAGACAGTTTCACTGCAAGATATCTTTAGAAAAGATTTACACCGAAGAGAAAGTCGACAGTGTAGTATTTTACTGCCACAGTCCCGATGTTATTATAGATCTCTGTCCTGGGAAAAAATAACCCCGTTCCATTCTTCTGTTTTGAGGGTGAAATGAGAGAGAAGGGGAAGATGGGAAAGGGGGAGTGTGGGGGGGGGGGGGGGGGAGGGAGGTTGTAGAATGAGTGGGGGTGGGGGGGGGGGGGTGGCGCGTCGAAGCCGTGACTGAGGGAATGCCTGGAACGAATAAAACGACCTTCAAGAAGGCATAAACCAGCCGGAAAGTACCAATAAACCAGCCCCTGATGCGATCGGCCGGCTAGGGGCCGACACAAAAGCGGGGATTGATCCAATCAGAGACTTGTCACACATAAAAACGAGGGGCCCTAATCCGCGGGGTCCGACGTGTCCCGCCAAGCTTCAGCACTCTATAAGATCGACGGGGGCGGTGTGGACCGACCTTAAAACAGCATTAGTCTGACAGAGCAGTCAAAGATCGCACCGATGTTACGACCCACCGCGGAATGGAGACGACCAGAGGAGGGGATAGAGAGAGAGAGAGAGAGAGAGAGAGAGAGAGAGAGAGAGAGAGAGAGAGAGAGAGAGAGAGAAGGGGGTAGGAGAGTAATCAGCTTCTCCTCCTCTTTCCTCACCTCCCCCCTCCCCCTCCCTCTCCCGGGGCCCCCCTTCTCTTGGTGGTCGGAGATCGGTCAAAGGCGGGATTTGAAGGCAGGATCAAATTCCGCCGAATCTCTCCCTCTCTCTCCCCACCACCCCACCCTCCCGTCTCCCAGACTCCCCACCTCCACCCCACCCCCATCACACACCTCTCCTCTACCCCTCTACACCCCACCACCATCTCCTCCTGGCGAAAGACAGGTGGAATCATGTTCTAGAGGGCGCCAAGATCAAGAGAGGCGTGGGTCATGACTGCCCGAAGAATTCCTCTGTCAGGAAGTGAGCAAACTCTCCCACAGCGTTTGATCAGTTCGTAACCAACAAGTAGGGTAACTCTTTTTCTCCCATGATAAAATGAATCACAGGCCCATAACTCCCAACGAATGTCGCTTACGTAAAGCAGCGTTCGTTTGGAATGATGGGCGTGTGATTAATGGAAAGGGTTCATCCTGGGAGAAAGAGTTGCCCTAATTTCTTGCAAGAGGGAGAAAGAGTTGCCCTACTTGCAAGCGACATTCGTCTCGAGTTATGGGCGTGTAAATAATTCTCCATGGGAGAAAAGGGTTTACCCTGCAACATTCGTTTGGAATTATGGATGTGTAATTAATTTCTTTATAGGAAGAAATAATAAAATTATTACCCTACGTGTTAGAAATATTCGTTTGGAGTTATGGGCATGTAACTAATTTCATTGTGGGAGAAAAATAATTACCCTAATTGTAAGCAGCATTCGTTTCGAGTTATGGGCGTGTAATTACTTTCATCATAGGAAAAGAAAGAGGTACCCTGCTTGTAAGAAATATTCGTTTAGAGTTACGGGTGATTAGATAACTTCATCATGGGAGAACGACTGACCCTATTTGTAAGCAACATTCCTTTATAGTTTTGGGCGTGTAATTAATTTCATCATGGAAGAAAAGAGTTACCGTACTTGTAAGCAATTTTCAGTTAGTGTCATGGGCGAGTGATTAATCTCATCACGGAAAAAAAAAAAAGTACCCCGCTCGTTCGATATTTACGATTTGCTATTCCCTGCCTCATTCAAGAAGTCCTTTGGTTTGATTGGTGCGTTTGGAATCAGCTCCAGCCAACCAAAGGACCAAAGAGACGGGCGTTTAACCCTTTGCGGCACACTAAGGTTTTTGGACCAACTCAGAGGCGTCGCAGTGGTCAGCCGCCGAAGAGTTGTCCAATGTCCGTCTGTTTTCAGTATGAAATAGATATGCTTGCCTGATGGAAACAAACGAAAAATTCAACGAAAGCGAATTGAAATGTTATGTTAGCGATAAAATGAACATCCACTTTGAAAACTACACGCACGGTCCACGCGCAAGCACCTTCCTTTTTCGTCTCCCCCCCCCCCCCCCCCCCCCCCCCCCCCCCCCCCCCCCCCCCCCCCCACCCCCAACATCACCTCACCCCGTGAGGTCGCCAGTAGGTGTCACAAAATTCAAAATGTCGCTCTGCTCCATCCTTCGCCATGGAATAGACGAGGATCAAGTCCATCAGAAACGACGAAAAGGGGAAGGTCACTCTGAATTTTACTTCCTCAGGAGATGAGTCTGGGTGTGTGCCATTTTTTTACCCACCGGGGAGTGAGTGGTTCCGGTGGGGAGGGATTATGGTACGTTACACCGGTGATGACCCACACGAAGAATGTTGGGATATGTCATACAAGACACCAGGTACGACCCGACCATTTTTACTGCTGATTCCTTCAACATCTTGTTTCGAGATGTTTCCCCCTGGAAAAATGTTTAGGTAGGTTTTTTTTTTAATTGGGGGTGGAGTTGTGCACGAGAGAGAAAGAGACAGACACAGGCAGTGAGAGAGACAGACAGACAGACAGAGACAGAGAGAGACAGACAGACGGACAGAGAGAGAGAGAGAGAGAGAGAGAGAGAGAGAGAGAGAGAGAGAGAGAGAGAGAGAGAGAGAGATTTAAACAGATAACGACAAAACACAGAAAGACTGTGGAAAGCAGTCAAGGCGAGGGAGGGAGGGTGGGGGTGGAAACCATGGGAGAGGGGAGGGGGTCAGCCATGATCTTCCGACCTCCAACCCCCAACCCCCATCCCTGCCCCCACAACCCCCACCCCCACCCCCACCTCCCCTGCTCGTCACCTGATCCCGGCCCCAGTTCCCACCCAGCCGCGCTCTGTGATGCCTTTGTAGCATGACAGTTCCCTCCCTTGCCCGACAAACATCAGCCCCCCCCCCCCCCCCCCCTTTCCCCTCCCACCACCACCACCTTCCTAGTCCCCTAGGTAGTCACCCGACAGCAAAGTTTGGATGGTCACAGTGTCACCTGCTTCCCCCCCCCCCTACCGATGATGAGACCTCCTCCTCCACCCCACCACCCCATCACCCCTCCGCTTCTTCCACCCCTCTATCCTCTGCCCCCTCCCCCCTTCTCCCACCGACCCTTTCCTCTCTGAGCTATGAAGTCTCCCCGTCACCTGTCCCAACACCTCCTACCCCTCCCCCCCCCCCCCCCCCACACACACACACACACACACACACACCCGGAGGTCCCACAATTGGCTCTACTACTACTACTACTACTGGCACTTTCATTCTTTGTCCTGTGGCGAGAGGGGAGGAGAGGAGAGGAGAGGAAAGTATAATATAGACGGTGCGGCGTGAGTTGTCTCAAAGACGGGTCGCAGGTTCTGAGCGCTCACCATCTGAAGGAGGTTGAGGTGGACCGCCACATTCTTCGGCTAAATCTCCCACCACCTCGCTTGTTGGGTTTTTGGTGGGGTCCCGAGTCGGTAAGGGGGGGGGGGGGGGAGGGGAAGGTAGGTATGGGTCAACTCCCGGGAGACCACCCCAGGGTGAATATTTCACACGGCTGTACGATGATTTGATGCCGTTATGGCATGACTGGGCCCCAACATGAAAAGGCGAACGTGCTCAGGTGCGAGTGTTGATGCTGGTGTTTTGTTCCCCCTGCCCCATCCCCCCCCCCCCCCCCCCCCCCCCCACACACACACTCCACGTACCCAATATTGAACATGTCAGAGGGTACCACAACATCGGAGGGCTGTGTGGTTGGAGTGGTATGTTGACCCAGCGGGGTGCGGATGAATTCAGCTGCGAGGAATCCAAATTTTTTCGTAATAATAGAAACATACAGGCAGCAGTATTGTGCCGGTCTGGACGTTGTGTCGAAAATGAGAGTGAAGTCTCTCTGTGAGTGTAAGTGAAGTCCATTAAAACCTCTGTATTTGGCCTTTTTGCTGAAACGTATCTTTCTCTGCATCTTGTTTTGGGTTTATGAAAATGCAAAGAAATGCTCCAAATCATTTCGAATTGATTAAAGCCGCAAGCAGTAGCCATTCATGCAGAAAAACAGGCTGGATTCTGCAGAGACAGAAGAACCATCCTACAGATCTTTAACTGCCCACCCTTTACGAAAAGCATGTCCAACACCAGAGGGAGGTTCTACCACGTCTTCATAGAGTATAAAAAGACATTTGACGAAGACTGGCACGAGGGTCTGTAGACTGCAATGAAGAAATTTAACATCAGGCAACACAAACTTGCATTTGTACTTCGAAGCGACCAGTGCAGTGCTCATACAGTTTGCTATTGGTACTGTAGCAAGTTCATCAGAGCTCCCCAACTGGCTTTATTCGAGCTCCCTGAAATGAGAGTTATTTTCCTTGTCTTTATAAGTAGGGTTTAAGAGTTCCTTCCCTTTGGGTTAAATTTTTTTTTTTTTTTTTTTTTTTTTGAGTAACCGTTTGTTTTTCATGTCGATCTCTTTTCTAAGACAAATAAAAGCTCAGAAACCAAACTCAAGTCTGTGTCTGTTTATAGAGTTGTGTGCAACAGTTCCCAGCTACTCCAAAGGACCAAAGTTGACGTGGAGGTCGTCAGGGAAGCCTACTGTTCTGTCTCAATGTTCAACATATTCTTGGAACGCATCGTGACCGACGCACTTGAAGATCGGGTCAGCACAGTCAGCAACGGAGAAAGAACCATCACGACCTTCCGATCCATAGGTGACATTGATGGCCAAGAAGGCAGCCAACTAGTCAAGCTTGTTGAAAAAAAAATTCCCCGAAGATGGACTACGTCTGC
>JADBJO010004123.1:0-2500 GCA_016801955.1 Conus betulinus | reverse complement strand
GTTGTTGTTGATAGAATGCCCCAGGCTAATATAGCCCCAGATTTTGGATGATGCGGAAATGTGAATGGAGTCTTTCAATGATATATACAGCCCCTTACTCTGATTGATATTAAGTCTAATGCTTGTGTCCTAGATTGTGCCATAACCGCTAATTCAAGATAACAAAGTGTTGTGTATCCCATTTTCTCCCCCACGTGCAACAGCCCCTAACTGTGAATGATATGATGATACCTGTCGTTGACAGAATACGTGATTCTAATACAGCTGTCAGCTCCGGGCAATGTGATGTTATCTGCTAGAAGAATCCCTCACTCTGCTGCTCAAAGTGCCAGATTCTGAATAATGCACCAATGCTTGTTGACAGAATCCTTCACACAGTGCGGAATATCATCGGATATCCCTCCCCCCCCTCCCCCTCCTAACACCCCCCCCCCCCCCCCCCCCTCCCCCCCCGGACAACCTCTCAATCCGCTCCAACTTTGAGCGCTGTCATGTTTTCTGTTCTCACGTTTCTCTCCTCACACTCAACAGTTTGTGAGCTTCTCTATTTTCGGTCAACATCCTGTGCACAGAGCCCCCCAACGACACCAACGTTACCCACATCTCCCGGCGCCTGAGAGTAAAGGGAATTTCAGGAAATGATGACGACGGGATTAAGGGCAGGGATTAGGGGGCAGCGGGCAGCGCATTGGCTGATATCGTTGGCAGCATGACAATGGGCAGGAATGGGTATGGAGTATGTGAGATATGGCAGTGGCCTTCATCTTCATGCAGGGCTGCTGTTGTGATCTGTGGTGTGTGTGTGTGTGTGTGTGTGTGTGTGTGTGTGTGTGTGTAGTGTGTGTGTGTGTGTGTGTGTGTGTGTAGTGTGTGGTGTGTGTGTGTGTGTGTGTTGTGTGTGTGTGTGTGTGTGTGTGTGTGTGATGCTCTGACCTGTTATTTTCTGGTTACTGAGTATTGCCTTTCTCGGAGGGAGCGGGGATGAGTGAAAGTGGGAGTGAGAGGAGGAAAGGGGGTGTGGGGTACATGTCAAGGGTAATCTTTAATCCCTCCCTTCCACAATTGTCTTGTCTGTCTCTGTCTGCCTGTCTGTCTCATATGTGACCGGCTGGTGATTACTTCTTCACTTCCCACTCTCTCTCTCTCTCTCTCTCTCTCTCTCTCCCTCTCTCTCTCTCTCTCCACCCATCATCCCCTATTCTCTCTCTCTCATTCTGTCCCCCACTTATCACCCTCTATTCTGTCTGTCTCTCTCCTCTCTCTCTCTCACTCTCTCTCTCTCTCTCTCTCTCTCTCTTTGTGTGTCACGCACACACACACACACCACACACACACACACAACACACACACACACACACACACACACACACACACAGGTTTGTGTTGGGTTGAGTAAGCATGGCTGCTTCACATGTCATGAGACGCGTGTCCGCGGTCACCAACAAGATTTCGGCTGATTTCAGATGTCACCTGCACACTGAGCCGTACGTTGCTAGTGGAGTTGCTGTGCACCAAAAATTAATGCGCCAAGGTCTTGCTTTAGAAGTTGAGTACATATAGAAATGAGATTGCTTTTAGAATGGGGTTTTTTGTGTGTCTAAAAGTTGACTTCCCTCATTTTCTTTCATACGGCCATCAAGGTACAAGCCAGGTGGTTCCAAGCGGACAGATTAAAATCAAAGGAATGGGACTAGTTGGGCACCTCGAACTGGCGCATTGATAAGGTCACGGGGCGAGTGCAAAGGCCTGAAATGTATGTTAACTTAGAGGAAGGTCGTGTATTTGAAGATTGTGATTTCATGGATGAAAAGCCCCCTAAACAAGGGAAATAATTGATATATGTGTGTGTAAGGGGGGGGGGGGGTGGGGGGGGGGGGGGGGGTTGGGTCTTTTGATCAATTATCAGTTTACATGACATGTTCGCTCAAATTATGGTAGGCCTCAAAACGTTTAAATGGATTATAGAGTGTTTTAGTGAAAGATCCTAATTGTGATGTTTGGCTATAGCCCAAAGCAGGGGATAAAGCTAAAAACTATTGACAGTAAATAAAAGTTGGGTCTGAACAATGCGTGTAGGTCGTAAAGGGAATCAATGCTGATCATCGTACATTTAAAAAAAAAGGAGAAGCTAGAATGGACAGAGTAATTTATATGTAAAGAAACCGAAGCTGGAACATTGTAATACCGAGGGGAATTCATTGTACACTAATTAAGAGGATTCAGACTGTTTCTGTCCCATCTTCTATGCCACCTAGTTGGCAGTACACCCACGTCGCTCATTTCCGACACCCCATCCACATGCCACAGCCACAGCCCCGGCCCGCCCTTTCCGCAAGCCCCCGGCAACAGCAATCCACTGGGCAGTCAATGTCAAGCCGTCAAGAGGCAACCCACCGGAGGAGACATGCACTGCTGCCGAGCACTTCGGTGTGTTCAGTGGCGCCTGTTCTGATCAACATACGCAGGACACCACTAACTAAGCCCCTACTGCGACAATAAT
>JADBJO010004122.1:193956-198956 GCA_016801955.1 Conus betulinus | reverse complement strand
TCTTGCAAATCAGTATGACCTTCTTCAGTCAGGACGAAGATATCGATCAGTTAAATGCAGAAGTGTCAGATTTAAACAAAGTTTTATTCCCCTGTCCATTGATTTTATTAACCGAGGAGATGTTTAATTGAAATCCAAATTCCTTTATATGAATGTATGTCATATGTGCGAAAATGAGTAATGTGACAAAGTTATTGTTTATTTGCTGTGAATGTGTGCGACCACAAATTAATTTCTCAAATTGAGATAATAAAGTTTACTTGACTTGACTTGACTTGACTTGACTTGACTTGACTTGAAATATGGGGGCCCACTCGTGTTGTGATATATTCAAGAGAACTATACTTCAGCGCCATAAATTGAATTCGGTGCGATCAGCATATCTTCCATGTCGGTCATCACATCTAGTGTCAACTCAGTCCCTTCATTTTATCTTTCCCAGGGTGCACAAAGCTTCGTTTGCTTGATTTGCCGGATGCTTTTGTTCATTGTAACTTACCTATTTCATGGAAAATGACACCGATATATCTGTACTTTCTTGTGACCTGAAAAATTTTTAAGACCTTTATTTGAATTCAATTTTCCTTGATTGATCTGAAGATCCTATTCGGGTTGCGAGCACGCGCGCACGTGTGTGTGTGTGTGTGTGTGTGTGTGTGTGTGTGTGTGTGAGAGAGAGAGAGAGAGTGTGTGTGTGTGTGTGTGGTGTGTGTGTGTGTGTGTGTGTGTGTGTGTGTGTGTGTGTGTGTGGTGTAAGGGGGTGTATGTGTGTGTGTGTGTGTGTGTGTGTGTGTGTGTGTGTGTGTGTGTGTGTGTGTGTGTGTGTGTGTGCATGCATCAATACGTGCATGAAAATACAAAAAGCACACATTTTACAAATAACACATATCCCCAAAACTGATTCAATGAATTTAATTTCTTTTCCGAGCTGTTTTACCATTGTATCCAAGCATAAAAGTCAGCTATATATTTTGTTCATACTGAAATGGCGAAGGAAATTGTGCATAAAGGTTTGCATTCCTGCTAATTTCATCGGTAAAGTAAATGAGATCAAAAGTTACGAATCAAATGTTTGTTTTTTTTTTAATGA
The DNA here is from genome assembly GCA_016801955.1 of Conus betulinus. Taxonomy (NCBI): domain Eukaryota; kingdom Metazoa; phylum Mollusca; class Gastropoda; order Neogastropoda; family Conidae; genus Conus; species Conus betulinus. The sequence continues at coordinate 197,866 of JADBJO010004122.1, read as the reverse complement.
AAATTTCAGTTTCTCTTTGTACTTTCCAACATTGTAATGCTGAAAAAACTCATGTGAACTCCATGCAGAATCAGGACTTGATGTGAATATCTTTGGAAAACTGAGAGGTAATTCAAGGCCATTGAAATGACAAGTTCTTACCTTACAGACTGGCGTCTGGATCCAAGATGAATGGATGTTTACTTCATCAAATCAGGATACTTTTAACGCATCCTGTAGTATTATGAAGTTCTTTGTGGTGTGACTTTCTTTTATAACTCATACTTTGTATATTTATTTTCGTTGCATGTTTCTGTTCGTTTTAGTCTGATTCCCACCCATATGCAAAATATTGTTAGCATGTTGAACCAAAATGATATCTATATACATGTTACTGTATAAATCACATATCAAGGTTAAAAACAGAAGGTGAATTGCAACTGCCCCCTTGAAAGATTCCAGTTTGGAGGCCTCGTTTTGTGAATCTGTGTTTCCGATTCTTGTTTGAGAATTGCTCGGTGTTCGAAAAGAACTAAGTTTCAAAGTGAGGTGCACTGCGGATGGAAATGGAAACAAATTTAGAAGAGAAATTATAACTACTCCGCCGGACAAAAAGGACTAACAAATTACAAGACAAAACACGACGTTTTCAGTGTCCTGAATGTTGTTTAGTTCGCCTGAAGAAGACCAAAGAGGTCCGAACATGACGTGTTTTTGTCTTGTAATTTGTTTGTCCCTTTTGTCTGGCAGAATGATAATAATTTCTCTTCTGAATTCGAAAAGGGAATTCATTGAACTGCTCGGCTAAAAAAAAAAATTGAATAGCGGCGTGGCAAGCCAGGTACTAGGTGTAGGCCTGAACGAAAAACAGAACAAACCAAGAACAAAAAAGCTCGTATCTTATTCCTAGGATATTGATGAATCGAAATGAATCATTACACAGCCGTCAGACAGTTTGATGAAAATCGTGCCATTAAAAGAAGGCTCCACAATTGTTATATTCACCTTTCTTGTTCACGACCTATGCATTTTTTGGCTTAAAATTTACCAACACTTATCCAGACATAAAAACGGTTGATGTGGTGATGAATTTGATTTATTTCCACACTGTTCGCAGAAAATGTTATCTATTATAGTGATGGAGATATTTGGTTGAAGTCGTTGATTTCCAATGCTAACTTTGCACAAGGTGTAACATTCTAACTGTCCCTGTAAACTTACACAATCAAAGACCAAAGTATAAACAGCGAATAAACAAACAGACACAGTGTTTCATTCACTTGTTGAAGACAGATTACATGATACTGAGCACAGGCCATTCTCATCTTCGTATATCCTAAAGATTCTTACATACAAATGAACATTTTTTTTTTTTCAAAACCGTTGTTATATAGTTTTGTACTGAGGCATTATTTCTCATACCCAACAGGTAATCGTATGGACAACAACAATGTGAATTCTTTCCCCTCTCTCCTGTTCTCCTCCCTCATAACACACACACACACACACACACACACACACACACACACACACACACACACACACACACACAGGTGTTCCTTAAATACAAAATAAAACCAATTAGAAAATGCTCTGCATTGCAGAACACATCGAACAGTTCTCCTAGTTCTCCTCTTTCTCGTTCACCCACTCTTGAAGCAGACGTTACATCCAGAAAAAAAAAACATCAGGTGACACAACGAACTTTTACCACCAAGCACCAAACATATCCCTACCCCTCGTCAATCCACCTTATAACCGACGAGTTACAAATCTCCGAACCCTCTTTTCAACAAGCAAGCCAAAAAAACCCCCAAAAACCCCCAAAAACTTTTCCCATACATCCCTGCCCCGTCCAGACGTGTGGAAGCGGAAGTCGCGTCATCACCCTAAGAACGGGTCACGTGCTTCCGCGTCGTTGGCTACTTCGATGCGCAGGCGTATGGCTTCGCGGATCTGCTCGAGGCGACTGAAGACAGGAAGGCCCGGGTTACTTTCGCTTCGTCGCTTCCACCTGGCTGCCTTCGGATGTACTCCTTCAGCCCGATGGCTAGTTTCCCTGGCAGACAAAACGACACGGCGTCAGCAGGTCCATTCATCGATCAACACCCCCCCCCCCCCCCCCCCCCCCCCCCCCCCCCCACCCCCCGCCCACCCCAGCCTAACCAGTCTACAACACACAGACTTTTGACCATCTCATTGCTTATTTCACGTTATACAGACACACCATACATGCCAGCGTAGATGGACATGCACATAGACGCACGAACATAGGTCATCATGCGGAGATTTGCACGGGCAAGAAAGCACACACACACACACACACCACACACACAACACACACACACACACAACACACGCCACAACACTCTCTCTCTCTCTCTTTCTCTCACACAGCTCAATGGCGTGTGCACACACATACATAATGGAGAGAGGGAGAGAGAGAGAGAGAGAGAGAGACAGCCAGACAGACAGGACAGACAGGACAGACTGACAGACAGACAGACAGATTGGACCCTGACCGGGACAGACAGAAGACAGAGTAATCTAGTGGAAAGTGACAGAAAAAGTACAGTCCACAGAGAGAATTAATCCCAAATAGAGAGAAGAGACAGAGAAGATCATGGAGTTGACAGAGAAACACAGAGATATACGACAAACGGCAGAGACAGAGAGGAGGAGAGGAGAGAGGAGAGAGCGAGAGGGGAGACAAACAAATCCAGGGACAGGGACGATGACTTTACATGAGAGGAAAGAGGGAACAAGACGAGGCGACCATGAGAGGGGGGCCGAGAGGAAGTTGAGGAAAACAATAGTCAAAAATGAGACGAATTTTCAGATGGACCAATAGAGGGAGCAGGATGCGTGAGTGATGGAGGGATCAGAACTACAGGGAACAGAGGAGACATTTCGAATGAGAGAGAGAGCGAGGGAGATGGAGAGGACGAGAGAGAGAGAAGACATACGAGAGAAAGGAGGGGGAGACGGGAGACGAGGAGGGGAGAGGAGGGAGGAACGAGGGAGGACGAAGAGACGAGAGAGACAGGAGAGAGAGAGGAGGGGGAGGAGAGGGGGACAGGAGAAAGGACAGACATTAGAGAGGAGAGAGAGTAGGCAGAGCGAGAGGGAGGGAGAGCAGGAGGGAGAGGAGAGGGGGGAGAGAGGGAGAGCGAGAGGGGGGAGGGAGAGAGGGAGAGAGACGGAGATGCGGAGGAGGGTTTGTGGGAGGGGAGAGGAGGACAAAGAGAGGGAGAGAGGGAGAAGGAGAGGAGAGGAAGACAAGAGACAGAGAGGACGGAGGAGGGACGAGAGGGGGAATAGGGAGGTGTAGGAGGGACAGCAGGAGGGAGAGAGGGGACCATGGCGAGCGAGGGGACATGAGGAGAGGAGAGAGGAGCAGAGGTGGCTGGTGAAGCGATGAGGGTGGGAGTGTAGATGCTCGCAAGCAGGGAAAAAACAGGGTGGGGAGGGAGCGAGAGAGAGGGGCGACAACGGAGAGGGAGCAAAGGGAATGAGAACTCAGGGGAGACTCCAGACCAGAGGACGGAGCTGTAAGTAGAGGATCAGGGAGGGAGAAACTCCAGAGCTACCGCAGGAGAGGGAGAGGGAGCCCGGGGGAGCGACACCCAGGAGAGGGGAGAGAGAGTGACACACCATGGAGAGGTAGGGAGCTCGAGAGGAGAGGAGAATGAGGGGGGGGACAATCATGGACTGGGGGCGACGGAGGGGGGAGTGATAAGCGGAGAGGGGAGGGGGAGAGAGGACAGAGAGGGAGGATCCCTTCCCTCCTAGGCGATCAGAGGGGAGAGAAAGGGAAGACGGGACGAACGACAGAGAGGGAAGAGCGTCGATCGAGGAAGAGCTCAGAGGGCGTTACGGGACAACCCCCACGTGATCCCAGACCCCATCCCAGGGGCACACCTAGAAAATC
>JADBJO010004122.1:183956-188956 GCA_016801955.1 Conus betulinus | reverse complement strand
GTCCACGGTTTTTCTTTTCTTTTTTTTTTTTCTTTTTTTTATTTTATTTTATTTTTTTTTAATGTTCAGGCCTCTTTCCGGCCCCATGCACATATTTCTCATTATAGTCCTGGCAAAGGGTCTTGAACTTACACAATTCCTGATTCACGTCCTACAGGTTTGTCTCCTCCTTGAGAGCGACAGCCTGGTTCCCGAGGGCCAGGGTCTTGGTGAGTTTCAGGAAGACATTCGCTGACAGATTTCTGATTTTTCTGATGGACAATTTAATGACGTCATGACGAGCACATACACTCCCCCTTTCTCCCCCCCCCCCCCCTTCCCCCCCCCCCCCCCCCCCCCCCCCCCTTTTCCCCCTTTGTCAAGTCAGGTCAAAATGATCTTTATCAATGGTTGAAGAATAAACTTTCAGCAGGTTTTCAACGTCCTACCCTTATCTGGAAAGTTTGCGCAGTCTTGTTCTGCGTTCCATGATGACTGATGATGGAGATGCAATGACGGAGTCTTGGTCAGTCAAGGGTTGAGCAACGCCCTCTGTTCTCAGTGACGGTCAAGACGGTACGAATATTGCAGCTGGCCTAGTCTTTTTCATCTCTGTTGCGCTATGCGATATGTTATCAAGAGAAGTAATCACGACTGGGTCATTTTGTTTGATGAACGGACACGGGCGCGCGCGCGCGCGCGCGCGCGCGCACACACACACACACACACACACACACACACACACACACACACACACACACACACACACACACACACACACATTCACTCACTCACACAGTGATACTCATTCTGAAACAATATACGCTGTTATTTTATGGAAGAGCATTACAACTACGGATATAGAAAACAGTTCCACGATGACGAGGGCTAAGACATGGAGTTTTTTTTTTTTTTTTTTTTTTTTTTAACATAAACATTAGCATTTGCTGTTCGCAAACAAACGTTCGTTTCAACAACAAACGTCAAGGCAATTTTTGTTTTCAAAGGAATGCGTATGCTCAGATGTGTAGAATCGGCGACGTGGTCTGACTGAGACTGGCTGAAAAACAGAACATGTTTAAAGTAATCAGGGTGATTCTTTGAAGCGGCGGCGACTGTGCATACGCTACAAGGTATCTGCTAACTACCTGTTTGACACAAAGAATGTCGTTTTTAATTATTGACTGCGCATACGCTACAAAGTATCTGCTAACTACCTGTTTGACACAAAGAATGTCGCTTTCCATTATTGACTGTGCATACGCTACAAAGTGTCTGCTTACTACTTGTTTGACACAAAGAAAGTCTTTTTTCATTATTCCCCAAACTGTTCTAAATGTGCTCATACCTTTTTCTTGCTTATTTTTTTTTTAAAATGTATCTGCCTATGATAATATACACCAAGAAAACGTTTTACGTTCACATTAATTACATGAGAACAGATGTAAGCCATGGTCTTCAATAGCCCCATATGATATGTGATGTCGAGCTTGCAATGCACATCATCTGTCTCTGTCTGTCTGTCTGTCTGTCTGTCTGTCTGTCTGTCTCTCTCTCTCCTTAATTTCAAAGAACTCACTTTCGCGCTACCCATTTTTCAGCACCCCCCTCCCCCCCCACATACACACCACCCACGTAGGGTACACAAAGCTAGTTTCATAGTAAGCTGACTAAGCGGAAATTGACACAAACTCAAAAGAAAAATTACCGTTACGCCGAACGAAAGAGACAAACAAATTACAAAACAAAATACGACGCGTTTCGACCTCTTTGGTCTTCTTTAGCCGAGACAAACATCATTCGAGACAAAGAAAACGAAGAACGAACAATCACTTCTCTCTCCGAATCCATTTTGCTCCCTGTTTGAAGAGATAAGTGATCGCTTCCTCTTCGTTTTCATTACCGTCAATATTGTTTGTTTTCGCCTGAAGAAGACCAATGAGGTCGAAACGCGTCGTGCTTTGTTCTGTAATTTGTTTGTTTCTTTCCTTCAGCAGCACAGTCATTTTTCTTGTAAGTTTATAAGTGTACATAAAGTCTATTCAAAAGCTGATGAATTTATTTTTTTAACAAACATACCTAGTTTGTAAGCTCATGCCTGTTCCTGTGTTTTTTTACTTACTACTTACCCTTCTTTGGGCATGAAAACCTCCCCCACATTTCGCCAATCTCCATCTTCCACCTCAAATCTGTTCCCCAGTATCCCTACCAACATCCAGATACTTCCTTTCGGACTTGCCCTGGATTACGTAACTAGGATTTCAAAACAATTAACGAACCTAGTCTTAACATCAGATAGGTTAAAGCTTGTCATTATTTCAACCAACGATCCCTCAAACGAGTCTCCTTTTTTCTTTCTGTTGTCTTTTTCATCAATGGAGTTACTTTCCATTAAAAAAAAAAACCGGACCCCAACTAACTCCCTTTCTCCAACATCCAGTAGACAAACGCTATCAAATGCTATGATCGGTCAAAAAGGCCTGAGAAAAAACTAACAACAACAACAACAACAACAAACATAACAAAACAACAACAAAAAGGAGGGCGGGGGTAAAGGTGTGTGTGTGTGTGTGTGTGTGGGGGGGGGGGGGGGGGGGGGGGGGGGGGGGGGGTTAACAGGCAGCGAATCTCTCAAACATCAAGATACATCAACATGTAACTGATAAGCAGCCAAAGTGACTTATAGGCAGACAGACAGACAGACAGGCAGACAGACAGACAGACAGACAGACAGACAGACAGACAGACAGAACAGGCGCTCACCGCCAGGTCCAGTTCCGTGAGTCCTGTGACGTCATCAGCCAGCATCATAAGGATGGAGAGGGCGCTATATGTGTGGTGATGGGGTTGGTGCCGATCTGAAAGCGAACAGTGGGGGAGGAATGAGGGAACAGTGGGGGAGGATGATGAGGGAACAGTGGGGGAGGAGGAATGAGGGAACAGTGGGGAGGAATGAGGGAACAGTGGGGAGGGAGGAATGAGGGAACAGTGGAGGAGGAATGAGGGAACAGTGGGGAGGAATGAGGGAACAGTGGGGGAGGAATGAGGGAACAGTGGGGAGGAATGAGGGGGAACAGTGGGGGAGGAATGAGGGAACAGGAATGAGGGGAGGAATGAGGGAACAGTGGGGAGGAAATGAGGGAACAGTGGGGAGGAATGAGGGAACAGTGTGGAGGAATGAGGGAACAGTGAAGGGGGGGAGGAATGAGGGAACAGTGGGGGAGGGGAGGAATGAGGGAACAGTGGGGGGGAATGAGGAATGAGGGAACAGTGGGAGGAATGAGGGAACAGTGGGGGAGGAATGAGGGAACAGTGGGGGAGGAATGAGGGAAACAGTGGGGGAGGAATGAGGGAACAGTGGGGAATGAGAACAGTGGGGAGGGGAACAGTGGGGGAGGAATGAGGGAACAGTGGGGGAGGGAATGAGGGAACAGTGGGGGGGGGAAGAAATGAGGGAACAGTGGGGGAGGAATGAGGGAACACAGGGGAGAGAATGAGGGAACAGTGGGGAGGAATGAGGGGAACAGTGGGGGAGGAATGAGGGAACAGTGGGGAGGGAACAGTGGGGGGGAACAGAGGGACAGAGGGGAGGAATGAGGGAACAGTGGGGGAGGAATGAGGGAAACAGGGGGGAGTGGGAGAGAAATGTGGGGGAGGAATCATGAGGAAACAGTGGGGAGGAATGAGGGAACAGTGGGGGAGGAATGAGGGGGGAACAGTGGGGGAGGAAAGAGGGAACAGTGGGGGGAATGAGGGAACAGTGGGGAGGAATGAGGGGAACAGTGGGGGGAAAAGGAGTGAGGGAACAGTGGGGGAGGGATGATGAGGGAGGGGGGAGAACAGTGGGGGAGGAATGAGGGAACAGTGGGGGGGGGAACAGTGGGGGGAGGAATGAGGAAGGGAACAATGGGGGGGGAATGAGGGAAACAGTGGGGAGGAATGAGGGAACAGTGGGGGGAATGAATGGGGGGAACAGTGGGGAGGAATGAGGGAACAGTGGGGGAGGAATGAGGGAACAGTGGGATGAGGGAACAGTGGGGAGGAATGAGGGAACAGTGAGGGGAAACAGTGGGAATGAAATGAGGGGGGAACAGTGGGGGAGGAATGAGGGGAACAGTGGGGGAGGAATGAGGGAACAGTGGGAGGAGGAATGGGGAACAGAAGGGGAGGAGGAATGAGGGAACAGTGGGGAGGAATGAGGGAACAGTGGGGGAATGAGGGAACAGTGGGGGAGGAATGAATGAGGAAACAGTGGGGGAGGAATGAGGGAACAGTGGGGGAAGGAATGAGGGAACAGTGGGGGAGGAATGAGGGAACAGTGGGGGGGGGAAAGTAGGGAACAGGGGGGGGAGGAATGAGGGAACAATGGGGGAGGGGAGAGAGGAACAGTGGGGGGAATGAAACAGTGGGGGGGAAACAGTGGGGGGGAAATGAGGGAACAGGGGGGGAGAACGAGGGGGAACAGTGGGGGGGGAGGAATGAGGGAACAGTGGGGGGAAGGAATGAGGGAACAGAGGGAACAGTGGGGAGGGAATGAATGAGGGAACAGTGGGGGAGGAATGAGGAACAGTGGGGAGGAGAGGGAACAGGAGGGAAGGGGAACAGTGGGGAGGAACGAGGGAACAGTGGGGAAGGAATGAGAGGGAACAGTGGGGGGAGGAATGAGGGAACAGTGGGGAGGAATGAGGGAACAGTGGGGGAGGAATGAGGGAACAGTGGGGGGAGAAATGAGGGAACAGTGGGGGAATGATGAGGGGGAACAGTGGGGGAGGAATGAGGGAACAGTGGGGAGGAATGAGGGAAACAGTGGGGGAGGAATGAGGGAACAGTGGGGGGAGGAATGAATGGGGAACAGTGGGGGAGGGAATGAGGGAACAGTGGGGAAGGAATGAGGGGGAAACAGTGGGGGGGAATGAGGGAACAGTGGGGAGGAAATGAGGGAACAGTGGGGAGGAATGAGGGAACAGTGGGGGAAATGAGGGAACAGTGGGGAAGGAATGAGGGGAACAGTGGGGAGGAAT
>JADBJO010004122.1:173956-178956 GCA_016801955.1 Conus betulinus | reverse complement strand
CGCGCGCGTGTGTGTGTGTGTGTGTGTGTGTGTGTGTGTGTGTGTGTGTGTGTGTGTGTGTGTGTGTGTGTGTGTGTGTGTGTGTGTGTGTGTGTGTGTGTGCGTGTGTGTGTTCGTGTGTGGGGGTAGGGTGGGGAGGGGTGTGTGAGTGTTCATCATGTATATACAAATATATATAAAACAAGACAGGCTTTTATGTAACGATTCAAAATATCTTTTTGTAATGTCTTATGTACTTGTGAAATGATGTGGAGCAGGAGAAAAATTTCCGATGGACAATAAAGTTGACTGAATTGAATTGAATTGAACGGAACGTTGTGGCAGATTTTGTGAGAAAGATGACAGTCAAAGAATGTAAGCGTGTGAATGATTATGACCAGGACTGTCACGAGACAATCTGTGTAGCATCTGAGGTAACACGTCATTATCGACTTCTGTTGTTCTCTGAGTGAATACCTTGGGCAACATGAGTCCATGAAAGGGGTGGCCCTTGGTTTGTATGCGTGAGAGTGGCTCGGAACACGCGTCCATATCCTTACTTGAAAACAAGTTCAATCTAATTTTACCCACTCCATGACGACTATCAGGACGGAGCCGGCTTCAAGAACTGCGCAAAATGAACAAAAGCCATATGGGCACATATTATAGTCTCATGATATTCTGCTCAGTCTTTTGCTTTTTTTTTTTTTGCTTGCTTTAGACCTTCATCAGTATCAATTAGTTCATTAATTGAGAAAGATTTCCATTAACTGGTACTTAGGTTACGCAATTGATATAAAAAGTGGTTGTTTCAATGTTTATCTAGGCCTTTTGTTATTTCTTCGTGTAGATAGATAGAATAGGCAGACAGATAGATACAGATAGATAGGTAGGTAGGTAGATAGAGACAGCTATACAGAGATAGATAGAAAGACAGATAGACAAACAAACAGGCAGACACAGACAGATACATACATACAAACATACATACATACACACATACATACATACATACATACATACGTACTTAGGTACAAACATGCATACATATGTACATCCATACATACATATATAGACAAATAGATAGACATTTCGTAATCTAAACGTGTATGTGCCTTTGCTATATGCTCTCTCTCTCTCTCTCTCTCTCTCTCTCTCTCTCTCTCTCTCTCTCCCAGTCACCCTCCCTTCCACCTACCCACCTTCTTTCCCCAACATTTTTTCTCTCCCCAAAGCCACACTGATCTTTGTTTTGATAAGATGAAAGCCAGTCCCTTTAGTGAAAATCCTCGAAGGTCCACATCCAACGTGTATGATATCCACATGTATGTCTCGCAGTTCGTATAGACCTAGATGTCTCCGGTGCACAGTTGTCTATTAAATGTAGGCGGAAATGTGTTAGTCTGATCGGTATGCCTGCAAGTCTTTCAATTATTTATTGTTGCATGATTCATCTGTTTAGAATGACATAATATTCAGAAGATGTAAAGATCACGCTGGAGAGAGAGAGAGAGAGAGAGAGAGAGAGAGAGAGAGAGAGAGAGAGAGAGAGAGAGAGAGAGACACGTGAACTTGTATTTCAGCCGCAGTCACAGGGTCTGGATCGAAAATGTCATCCTTTGTCCAAGTCCAGACTACACGGTTCTTATCATTCTGACCCTGGGAAAAACAACGACACGAGAAGCGTTATGTGAGGTCTCTGGATTCCCGAATCCCCCCCCCCCCCCCCCCCCCCCCCCCCCCCCCCCCCCCCCCCCCCCCTATCTGCCACCCCCCCCCCCCCCCCCCCCACCCCACCCCCCCCCCCCCCCCCCTATCTTGAACACGACACTCATTTCCGGCCTCAAAGGCTCACTGGCTTGACAGAAGCGCGCAGACACACGCACTTCCGGCCTACCCTCGACTGCTTTCACGCTGAGTGAATAGAAGTGAAATCAAGGAACGATGGAGACAAGAACGCTATGTACATTATCATTCTCATGTTAGAAAGACAACTCCCCCGCCCTCATTCCCCCCTCCCTCCCTCTCAGACCCTCCCTCTGCCGTTTCCTCACAAATCTTACCCTGTATACCCACCCTACACACATACAAGAGGGCGCGCGTGCCCTGCCCCCCCCCCCCCCCCCCCACACACGCACATACACGAATGACAATACGCTATGCTTGTGACATAAGCATGTACACTCTAAAATATTAGAACTACACTAAGATATTACTACAATCTCTTGTATATTCAAAGAAACTAAAAACAATATACAATAAACACCCTGGACACCAGACTACATATTAAAAGAATTATGTAAACCTTTAAGGACTGGTGTCCCTTCTCGCCGCGGAGGATGGATGTACCCCAACTTCAGGGTCGTGGAGGTTCCAGATCAGACCGCGACCTTTGCTTCTCTTTGGCGAATCGACCATTGACGGTCAGACGTTGGTTCACTGCGGGGCCCTTCCCTTTGCTACCTGTTCTTAATGAGTCTCCACCGCCACAAAATTCCCCCCCCCCCCCCCCCACCAACCCCACTCCCTACCCCTCACCCCTACTCCCCTCCCGCAACAAACCCACCCCACCTCCACCCCCAACGAACCCCCACCCCCATCCCACCCTAACCACCATCCCCCACCCTGAACAACTCCCCCACTCCACCCCCCACTCCCCCAAACAACCCCCCCACTCCCCCCACTCCCCCCCCCCTTTTTTTTCCCCAACAACCCCAAACCTCCCCTAACCCCCCTAACCCCAATCCCCCCCCCATCCCCCCCCCCCACTCCCCTCACCATGTGTGGGCGCGGCGTAAAAGGCAGTTGTAGAACGCTCTCTTACTGTTCTGTGGCTCAGTGTGGCTGATTGCACTGTCCCTGATGGTGCCAACGATAAAAATGGTGCTGCAACAGAACGTTCGGATTGTTCTGTTCTACGCAACGCTACCATGGTTTTCTCTAAGTAAGAGAAAAACGTAATGATTACGTCAACATTGTCGACTTCATTCTCCGACTTCACCAATCATGGGTGTTACCTCGCTTCTCCGTTCTAGTTGTTGTCTGTCTCCCTGATGAAGGCCATGTGACCCAAGTACAGTGCAGAGCGTTTAATTGCCATGTGTTCAAAAGTGTTCGTCCCTTTAGAAGTTGGATATCATCTGCTTGTATCTATTTTTTACTTTTTTGCTGACCCGTTTTCCTGTCTTTGTTCTGGAAAATATTTAACACCTTTCTTTCTTTCTTTTTCCCCCTCCCCTGTTCCAGATTTTAGACATGCAAGATTTAATTTTTTTTTGTTTGTTTGTTTGTTTTAACTTCGTGATCAGGTGGTGAAGATTGTATACACTGTTCAGTGCCAGCATTAGCTGTCCCTTCTGCGTGTGTTTTTGAACATAGTGTGTGTGTGTGTGTGTGTGTGTGTGTGTGTGTGTGTGTGTGTGTGTGTGTGTGTGTGTGTGTGTGTGCTTTGAATTAGAATTACAATTTTATTATGTTTTTTTTTTCTATAATGCGCTTTGGGCTCTTGCCAGGTTAAGCGCTCTATAAATATCCTTCTACATTACATTGCATTACATAGGGTCTTTTAAAAATTTTTTTTTTGGCCAGTATTTTCTCCTCATTTTTTATCCAGTTGGTTTCAAAAGTTGGGCAACTGAAGGCAGAACTTGAAATAAGAGTGAAGACAGAATTACTGTGCATCCTAACGAAAGAATGAACCAAAACAAACAACAGTATCAGCAACAATAACAACAACAACAACAACAACACCGAACACACACACACACACACACACACACACACACACACACACACACACACACACACACACACACACACACACACACACACACACACACACACACACACACACACACACACTCAAAAGAAATTTTAAAAAAGCAACCCTCTTTCTTTAGTCTTTCTGCACTCAGTTCCAAGAGATAAGTGACGGCCTTTTCGTCCTTCGTCTTCATTGTCCTATTCTGTTTTTTTTTTCTGCTTTGCCAAGAGAAGACCAACAGGTCGAAACACGTTGTGTTGTTGTGTGTTCGCAGTTTGTTCTCTTCTTTCATTTGGTGGCATAGTCATTTTGTCTCTGCTCTTGTCTCTTTTTCAGGGTATGCGGGTTTTTTTTTTCCCTTCTGAGACCTCTTCCTCCACCACGGTCCAGTCTTGTCCGCCACAGGGACGGCAGCAGTTTGCCTGCCGGCTCAGTCACAGTTTGAACTGCCTGTTGCTTTTTGACAATGTGACCTTTTTGTTCAGGATGTCACTTTTTTTTTTTTTCCTCAGGATGCGACCTTTTTTCAGGATGCAACTTTTTTTTTCACGATCTGACCTTTTTCAGGAAGCGACTTTTTTTAGGATCGGACCTTTTTTTTTTTTTTTTTAAGGATGTGACCTTTTTCAGGATCGGACTTTTTTTAAAATTTTAAGATGTGACCTTTTCAGGATGTGACTGTTTAAGGATTGACCTTTTTCATTTTTTCAGGATGTGACCTGTTTCAGGATGTGACCTTTTTCAGGATGCGACTTTTTTTTTTTTTTTTATAATTTTTTTTAGGATGTGACCTTTTTCAGGATCGGACCTTTTTTTTTCAAGATGTGACCCTTTTTCAGGATGCGACCTTTCTCAGGACGTGACCACTTTCAGAATGTGACCTGTCTCAGGATGCAACCTTTTTCAGGATGCGATTTTTTTTTTTGCAAGATGTGCCCTACTTTTCCTACGTGGGTTTGACCGCCCTGTAAATAAATGCCCTGTGTGTTCAGCTGAGCTCTATCAATGACACTGGACACTCTTCAAGGAGCCAGCTGTGTCCCAGAGGAGAGCAGCAGAGGAGAAGACTGACCGCTAGGCCCTGACATAGAGCTCTGGCACCATCCAGCCTCAGGTGGTTCCAGCTGACGTCCAACGTTCTCAGCGTGTCGTTGACGGCTGCAACAGACGGCCTTCACTGATGAGAGATCCACGGCTATGCGGACCTTTCAAAAATACGGATCGATTCACAAGGTGGAGTCCGATCAGAAGTTGAATT
>JADBJO010004122.1:163956-166456 GCA_016801955.1 Conus betulinus | reverse complement strand
GGACTTCTCAGCTCGGCCTAGCTTCACTTACCTTAAAGAGGCTGATAGTCTAGCTACCGATTTATCAATAGACCTGTTCTGGTAGACAAAAAAAAAAAAAAAAAAAAAAAGAAAAGAAAAAAAAAAAGAAGTAAAAAAGAAAAAAGAAAAAAAAAATCCGGGGAAGATAAGACCTGTTGTTCCATTGCAAATAGAGCTACCTTTTTCCCAAGTGCATGGATCAAGCAAACAGATCCAGAGAGTCAAAAGTTTGATTTGAAGTGCACACCAATATCGGTGATCAGGATTTCGACTGTCTGCTTTTTAGGCGCACCGTTTCACAGCCATTTAAAACAAAAAAAAAAATATCTATCTCTTACTGAATTGTTAAGCTGAGTGGATGGGGCAAGATTGGTTTGCGCGCGCCCACCAGGGCATCTGACCCATGAAGACGGCGGGGGTCACTCTCTCGTTGCAGGCGAGATCTAACACGAGTTATATCCCTTGCAGTTTTACTAAACAGTGTCTCGATAAGTGCATCTTGTGAATTGTAGTTGGATGATGTTTCTTTTTCAGGTGGAATCTTGTTTCCTCCGATGAAGTGTCAGGCCGTATGTGGTCGGTTGGGCTTTAATAACAACTCTGGAAAGAAAACTGAGTAACTGATTGGTTCAGTTCTGTCAACTCTTTTTGTGTGTGTGTGTCTTGTTCACTCCTAAACTATCAGTAGCCACACTCTGCACCAGGTTGCCTGCCCGGAGTGGCCAGCGACTCACCAGGTCAGCCAGCGAGCGGTTCTCCCTCAAGGCCTCTGTCAGGAAGGCCGTGCCCCCACGCTGCCCAGCCGGTTGTCCGCCATGTTGAGGGTATGCACCGACACGTTGTGCTGGGCACACAGACCAGGGGCATGATGGGGACGCCAATGACGACCACAGCAATAGTAATAAGGATGTAGAAACAACAACACCTCTAAAGCAACAATGACGGCAATAATATAGAGACGGTATTGATAACGACAACGATAACGATAATGATAACGATAACAACAATTATGATAATAATAGTAATAGATAATAATAACAACAACAACAACAACAATAATGATAATGATAATAACAATAATAGTGATAATAGTAAGAAGAAGAAGAATGACAACATCAACAACAACAACAACAATAGTAATAATAATACAAACAGTAATGATGATAGAATGATGACAACAATAATAATGATAACAGTAAGAAGAAGAAGACCGACAACAACAAAAACAACAAGAGTAACAACAAAAACAATAATAATGATAGAATGATAACAAAAAATACTGATGATGATGATAATGATAATAATAATAATAATAATAATAATAATAATAATATTCATAATCATAACAACAATTATTGACACACCACCATGTCGTATCAGACAATACAGTACAGTACAATGAGACACGAAGCACGGCAATGGTACACACACTAGCACAGCATCACAAACTGTCACCACACGACACGTACCACTCCACACCACATCGTGTCATATCACGCCATACAACACCATGTGGTACAATACCATACAAACAACATGCGATACAATACAATACAATACAATAACAAAAAAAAAACAAACAAACAAACAAACAAATACCCCCCCAAAAAAAAACAACAAACAAACAAACAAACAAACAAAAAAACAATGGGTATCATAGTATGTTGTCATGTGAATAGAGAGTGGCCTTGCAGAGCCTTAATCCCCACCCCAAAATTGTCTTTCTGTCTGTCTGTCTGTCTGTCTGTCTGTCTGTCTGTCTGTCTCTCTCTCTCTCTCTCTCTCTCTCTCTCTCTCTCTCTCTCTTATTTCTTATCATCCTTGTGATTATCGTCGTGACTTATACATTGCTCACAGGTCTTAATACGGAGGGTCGGGGTATCCTTTAAGCCACCAGCTTTTCAGTTGTTAATGCGAAGGTTGTGGCTGGTTGACTTCAACGTTCTCGCGGCAAAGGGGCGAGCTGTGTGAATTATTGATACATTTAAAGAGGTATTAAACCTAGGGCTTCGGGCTTAACCACCAAGCAGCAAAAGACTATGTCACATACCACGAGCGCGATGGCAATGGCCTTGACCTCGTCTTCCCCCACCCCGCTGTGAGGCAGCGCCATCTGGGAGCGAGTCAAGTGTTCATACACGTTCGTGGACGGAAAGACCCTGAGTTTGGCGCAGGCGCGCTGGTAAATCTTTTGACACGGCGTTTCCGGTTTCTTCGGATAGCCGTGGCGGTCCACTTCCGTGGTGTGACCTTCAGGTGGTGCTGGAGCGGTCAGGTCGTCGTCTCTTCCGGTGAGTCTGTGGACAGAGAACACCAGGCAGGACATGACACAACAGTGGCATCGATGGTGAAGCTTGGAGAGTCCCTCGCTGACAGCCATCTCGAGGTCGTCTTTACGGATGTTTTTGAGTTCTTTCTTTCCTTTTTGTATCATTTGTGACCTCCCCAAAAAGACTCATATGATTACGGTTATGATGAT
>JADBJO010004122.1:156456-158956 GCA_016801955.1 Conus betulinus | reverse complement strand
TTTGATATACGAAAAGCCTATGAACAAGTATGGCACAAGCGGCTTTTGCTTAAATTAAAGAATATTGGTATTAATGGAAACATGTACAAATATATTCAATGTTTTCTGCATCGCAGACATATTCAAACAAGAGTAGGAAATACCTATTCTAACCCAAGACACATTTACAAATGGGCTTACCCCAAGGATCGGTAATTTCTCCAATTTTGTTTAATATTTTGATTTCTGATCTACCCAAAGGTCTTCTAAAGATACAGAGTTAGCTCAGTTTGCGCTGACGATATATGTCTATGGAGTAAAGTAACGATGAAAAGAATACTCCGTTAAGATCACTGAACTATATTAAAATTAAATACCAACACGAGCTAAATAAAATCAGTACATTTTTACATGAAAATGGACTATCTCTTTCACCAGAAAAAAAAAAAAAAACGAATTTGATGCTTTTTAATTCTGGAAATGATCCAAATAAACTTCCAGTTTTCACCTTAGACGGCACTCTTTTAAACTACGTTAAAAGCGTTAAATTCTTGGGTGTAATCCTTAGTAGTAAACTAACATGGAATACTCATATTGACCATATTTTAAATAAAGCAAGAAAAAGTTTGAATTTCCTTAAAATTGTCAGTAAACAATCTTGGGGGCAAGACACTAAAAGTTTAACTGTTTTTAGCAGCAGCAGCCCTGGTACGCTCAAGACTTACATATGCTCAGGAAGTATTTTTTAATGCACCTAAATATCTTTTAAATAAACTTCAGAGCACTGATTGCAAAGCCTTCAAAATCGCCCTTGGGGTTCCCACACATACGTCAAACTTAGGGACATACAACGAAGTGGGAGTTTCTACCTCTATCTGAAATTAGAAAAGCTTCTACTTTAAAATTCATCTTAAAAAGTTTCTCACAAAAAAAATTTTTGCTCAGAAGAGGTATGTTTAGATTCGGAAAAGGATTTTGGAAAACGTGCACAACATATACAATCCACAAAATCTATTTATTCATTTTCCTCAGATCTTCTAAAAGATACAAAAATAGATAAAAATGATATCGCCGGAAAACCAACGTTTTCACCCATTCCAAAATGGGTACAATCAAAAGCTTCCTTTGACATTGATTACAATGATTTAACTAAAAAGGATTCTCCCAACATTTGAGAAATTTTGTCTACTCTCACTTAGAAAATAAGTACAACCATCACTTAAAAATATTCACAGATGGCTCAGTATTAGATGATAATAGCACGGGAGCAGCTTTCATAATCCCTAGCTTAAAATAGAAAAGTTATTTTTATCTTGGTAAAAGTCTGTCTATATATAGCGCAGAATTACTTGCTATACTCAAATCATTGGATTTCATTTTGAATTTCCCCATAAATAACAGCCAAATCGTAATATGTGCTGATTCAAAAGCAGCATTGAATGGTATTAAGTCTTCTAATTCATGTGTACGATTAGACATGATAACTGAAATCAATCATATATAGTACACCTTCTTTCCCAAAAAGGCATTAATATTACTTTTTGTGGGGTGCCTTCTCATTTTGGTATATCAGCAAATGAACAAGTAGACAAAGTTGCAAAAAAGGCAGCTCAAAACCTTAGCGGCACAATAACAATAAAAGTTCGCTTAGATCTGGCAGAAATGTTTCTCTATCATAAATAAAACATCTCGTGATAATGCAACAAAAACACTGAGGAACTCGGACATATTATTATAACAATTGCATCAAATGTAATGACAAAAGCAATGGGATAACATCATACAAAAGATTTATTTTCTCATCCAGGGAGAGATGAAAGTCTGATCCATAGGCTTCGTTTTTAAACTCGTTTAAAACAAAAATACTGCAAAGATATTAAATGTATGTGTGGAGATTTATAAGTGTCAATCATTTACTGATTCATTGTCCCAAAACAAAAGAGCTTTTTGATAAAATCAGGTATTGAGGGTTTTGTTGATGGATCGACTCCTTTATCACTATCTATATTAAAAAATTTTGCTACTCTTGAATCTGTTTCCAAATGTTTATTAGGCTGTTCACTTAATATTTATCTTTAGCAGTTGTGATTGTTACCGTTACAATTCTAGTTTAAAGTGACACACACACACTCCAACATATCTCACACACACACACACACACACACACACACACACACACACACACACACACACACACACAGAGTGTGAGCACGGCTGACTGAACAGTATAATGAACAGAAACAAGTGATCGATCGCCCCTTGTGTGGCTCTCGCGCGGCTGCCTTCCGCCAATGGATTGAGTAGCTGGTGTCAATGTCTCCCCTCCCCAGATTGTCTCTGTCTCTCCGTCTGTCTGTCTGTCTGTCTGTCTGTCTGTTTGTCTGTCTGTCTTCTGCCTGACAAGTTTAGCAGATAAGTATCCAGAACCAACTGATCGCCCCTCCCCCCCCCCTCCCTCCTCCACCGCCTTCCCTGGTGCGTCAAGAAGATGCGTGCAAGAAAGCTCTTGATATCGATACAC
>JADBJO010004122.1:151456-153956 GCA_016801955.1 Conus betulinus | reverse complement strand
GGATTACGCACAGCTCAGGGAATTCCAGCCCCAGAGTTCTCTCCCCTGGCTAGCCACGTCGGAAAGGGGTTTTTTTTTTTGGGCCAGTGAGGGTGTTCTATCCGAACTGGTTTCCGCTGGGTCACGTGGGTCCATAAACATGTCCGCCAGAGGGAGCTGGGTTAGCAGGGTTGAAAATGAGATTGAGTAGGTAAAAGGGGGGGGGGTGGGTGGAAGGGGGGGGGGGGAGATGGGGTTGTTTCGTTTTGGTCATATGGAAGGGAGGGCCGGGGGGGGGGGGGGGGGTGTTAGGAATGATGGACGGGTGGAGGTCAGAAGTGGGCTGAATACGTGTGTGTGTGTGTGTGTGTGTGTGCGTGTGTGCGTGTGTGTGTGTGTGCGCGCGCGCGCGCGCGCGTGTGTGTATGCGTGTATGCGTGTGTGTATGTGTGTGTGTGTGTGTGTGCGTGTGCGTGCGTGCGTGCGTGCGCGCGCGCGCGCGCGTGTGTGTGTGTATGTGTGTGTGTGTGCGTGCATGCGCGTGCGTGCGTGCGTGAGTGTGTGTGTGTGTGTGTGTGTGTGTGTGTGTGTGTGTGTGCGTGCGTGCATGGTGTGTGCGTGTGTGTGTGTGCGCGCGCGCGCATGCGCGCGCGCGTGAACGCGCGCACGCGTGCAGGAGGTCTCTTTAAAACACAGTGGATAGTCAACCTACCCTCAGGGTACCCGAGCAAGGGGGATAGAGCACCGAGCTTCCAGTCTGTAAGTTCAAATCCCGACCGACCGCCCAACACTGGACACAAAACTGACAGTTCTGGTCCCATCTGAAGCGCTTCTGTTCGGGTACCGGCAGTGTAGTAGCGTTCACTCGGTTCATTCCCTCCATTCCCCACCCCCACCCCCCCCATTCCCCTGCAAGGAATGATCCCGTCTGCCATGTCAACATACGTAGATCTAGTTGCAGAGTGAGACGACTGCAGGCGGAAATCTAAACGAACATTACATAAATGTTAGCGAGCCGCCTGCTGCTGAGAGAAACGTGGACAAACGAGTCACAAGACAAAACACGACCTCTTAGGTCTTCTTCAGGCAAGATACAAACGAACAGGACAATGAAAATGAACGTCTTTTGTCACTTAACTTAGATCTCTTCAGTCGCATGGTGGGCGTTGAATGAAAACGAGGCTGTTAGAAGGGAGATTATGTGTGAGTCAAGGTGGTAATGATGATCACTAGATTACTGATAGGAATACTAATAAAGGTCAAAAATATTGAAATAATAAATTAAAACAGGATTACTACTACTTTTCGTTTTTGTTTGTTTGTTTGTTTTTAATGCCTCGTAACCGAGAGCCTCAAAATTGACTGTTGAAGTATGTGATTTACAGCAACATACGTAGGACTGGATGTAGCATGTAGCATGTGACTAACATGTAGTTGCACCCCCCAACCACCCCAATCCTCATTCTCACCCCTCTCCGAAAACAAACGAACTCACCGTCTTGTAGTTCCGGATACGGAGAAGACACGGGCTCGGGAGTAGGTGTGACCTTTCGTGTGGCCATGACCCGGAAGAGGAAGTTTCTGGAGGTGCTTCCATACTTGGGGTTGGCGAAGGCCGCACGGGACGTGTCCTGGTCAAGAACACGCTGTCGGATACGCCGTCTCTGCCTGATCTTCTCCGGAAGTAGCGTCAGAGCCTGCATGGTGAGCGGAAGAGCAGGATGTGACGTCAGCGATCACGTGTTCTTGGGAGTCGACGTGTGAGTTGTAGTGTCTGTCGTCATTGCTTTAGTTGTATGGTCTGCCGAGGATTATGAGCTCCAGGTAAAAACCTGCAGAACGACAAACCAAACAAAGATACGTGGTACACATTAATGTTTACAACTGTTACCCGATTTCCTAGAAAAAAAAGTATGCGGATAAAAGAATAATTTAATGAATAAGAACTTAAGTAGAGTAATACGTAGAAGAACACAAACTGACCTAATGCGTACCTAGACATCTTGTAGAGAAATGATACTTTCGATCAGTTATATGCTGTTTCTTTTATGAAAAAAAAATCAAAACAATGCAACCACTGTCTCTATAGACTCATAATTGTATAACAAGACCGATGTAGCTTTCCTACCATTGAGAGAGAGAGAGAGAGAGAGAGAGAGAGAGAGAGAGAGAGAGAGAGAGAGAGACAGACAGACAGACAGACAGACAGACAGACAGACAGACAGACAGAGACAGATTAGGGTAATCTTTTAAATACCGATTGGTAACGATGTCAACCATAACACAATTTTATGACTGACAAGAAGAAAGGCTGCAAAAGCGCTTTAAAATATGAAATAGAGGTAGACAGAAAAAAAAATGATAAAAAGATATACAGACGTAGAGAGATTATGGCAGATGATTAAGAGAGAGACAGAGAGAGAGAGAGAGAGACAGAGACAGAGACAGAGACAGAGAGAGAGAGAGAGAGAGAGAGAGAGAGGACTCAAAACTCCTGCTACTCAAAGATAGATATTTTTTG
>JADBJO010004122.1:138956-141456 GCA_016801955.1 Conus betulinus | reverse complement strand
GTTTGAAATGTAAATATTAACAGTGCCAGAAATAAGACCGATGATATTGCTACAATTTTACATAACAATGGAAATAATTTTCATGTTTTTTGTATAGCGGAATCTAGATTAACGGATATGATACCAGATTCCGATATGTGCATGGCAATTTATGATATAATCCGACTTGCTCCAGTTGCATCAAAATCAACAGGATTACTTTCATATCGTGCAAATTCAGTAAGATTTAAAAGATTGTCACATTTAGAGAATTGTGACATTGAATCTGTTTGGATAGAAATAAGTCTTAAACATTTGTAAACCGATTATTATAGGAATTCTATATAGAAACCCAGCCGAAACAACAGACTGGTAGGATAAGTTTAATTTGATGATGGATTCTGCTATCTTAGCATTCAAAGAATTATTCTTTTGGGTTACCTAATATTGATTTAACAATACCTGGAACAAAATGGAGTCGTAGTTATTAAATGTATTGATTAGAACAAATCATCGATCGACCAACACGCATTACTGAACACTCGAAAACTTAAATTGGTCATGTTTACGTCACCCCAAGAGCAAATATTGTGGAAGTATGTTCAGTTCAAATCGCATGAAGTGATCATGCATCTATTAGTTTTACATGTATGAGGAAAGGTGTAAACATTCCTAAGCTGGGAAATAAGGAAATCCTTACAGATCTTTCACACATTTTGACAAAAATGTCTTTCTTGAAAATTACTTTCCTCGGGTTTAGATTATGTTTATCAGATAAGAAACCCTGATGAAGCAGTCAGTTACTGGGTATACATTTTCAGTTCAATATATGATAAACATTCTCCCTTTGCGAGTAAACCATACTATGAAACCCCCGTGGTTGACGAAGGGAATGGACAATGATATACATAAAAGAGATCATTTACTCAAGCCAAAGGACAAAGATAAATTTAGAAAACAAAGAACAAAGTGAATTCCATTAAACGAAAAGCAAAGAAAAATATTTTCAAGATTTGTTATTCTCTTCTCAGAATTCAAAATCGATTTGGAACGCTATCAATCTTTTAAACTAATGGTAATTCGAACTCTAAAGTAAGCATCCAATAAAATGAAATTTCACCGGGAGATTTGAAGTTTTATTTTGCAAATGTTGCTAAGGACATAATAGTAAATGATCAGACAAATGAAAATGATTTACATGAACTAAAACAATACTGCTGTTCTAAAAACATCTCAACTTTCACTTTACCGTCAATTTTACTAAATGAAGTGTTTTGTGAGCTAATATGTTTTAAATAATCAGGAACAAGAGGTTTGGACGGAATTGATAGAAGGATACTGAAAATGGCCTCGTCTGCTATCGCTGATACACTCACCTATATTTACAACCTGCACATTGATAAAACCCAGTTTCCTCTTATATTTCAACAAGCCAAAATCATACCTTTGTACAAAAATGGCGATTCCACCAACCCCTCTAGCTCTATCTGTAGACCTATTCCAATACTATCCCTTTTATCAAAACCACTTGAAAGACATTCAAAAATGATTATATTCACACGTTAAGCATTATGGTTTGATTCATGATAATCAGTCAGGCTTTAGAGAAAATCACTCCTGCCATACGTCTCTTATACAGCTAACTGATTATTGCTATATCAATATAAATAATAACGAATTTACTGGAATTCTTTTAGTCGACTTTGCTAAGCCTTTGATGTTATAAACCATTCCCCTCTTGTGAAGAAAAAAACTTACACACTATAACCTATCGAACCAAGCCTCAGACTTAATTAGATCTTTTCTTACTGATCGTCAACAACCTGCTGAAGTTTGTAGCAGACGGTCGGAGTTACTCGATTTGGAATTTGGTGTTCCACAGGGATCAGTATTAGGACCTCTCCTATTTTCTATTTACATTAATGATTTGCCTTTAAGCTTTGAACATCGACTGTGATTGTGCAATATTTGCTGATGACATTTCATTACAATTTAGCAGTGATAATCCTATGATTCTAGTGAATAAACTTCAGAACAACATCGATAGATTGATTAAATGGACCGACTGAATCACATGTCCCTGAATGCAAATAAAACGAATTGTACGTATGTGACTATATGGTAAAAAACAGCAGGAAATGAGGTCCCCGTTCACAGCACTATATGTCAATGACCAAAGGATAGAAGAGGTAACATCTCATAAAGGACTAGGGGCTATCATTGATGATGATTTAACGTGGTATGTCCACATTACCGATCTTGGAAAACGTATTCTTCTAAAAGGGTTTATCAATTATCAAAAAGAAAACATTTTCTGAATCTCCAGTCAAGGAAATTATTTTTTGTACACATATTCTATCTCTCATTGATTATGCGTCCATGTTATGGGATGATTCTAGTGAAACAAATTTGAAACAAAGCGATCGTTACACAAGAGAGCTATAAAGTTGGTGCAATTAAAATCTAATTCCTTGACAGGTGATAGCTATAAAAAGTTATATATTCTTCCATTCAAAGACAG
>JADBJO010004122.1:121456-128956 GCA_016801955.1 Conus betulinus | reverse complement strand
CTCACACAAACACACACAGCACACACACACACACACACACACACACACACACACACACACACACACACACAGATGCACCCACGTACACAGCCACATTTTCAAGCGCACACACACCTGCACTAACACACAGACAGACAGACAGACAGACAGACACACACACACACACACACACACACACACACACACACACACACACACACACACTGCAGCGTTCATGAAACAAAGATGAAAATTAAAAAAAAAAAAAAACATATACAAACAAGAATCGCAAAGTAAGTCTCATTTAGTAACAACACGACGACTGTACAGGACTAGAGGGTCTGCTGTACTGACGGTAGCCGTATAACCCAGCACTACATGCTGCTTCTGCGGGAGGAAATCCAACAAGGGAATCTGACCTGGAGACGGATGGGTTCCGCCAGGTTCGGCTGGTTCCAGACCCACCACAAGGCAGAGGAAAACACAGATCCACCACAAGGTAGAGGAAAACACAGATCCACCACAAGGTAGAGGAAAACACAGATCTATCACAAGGTAGAGGAAAACACAGATCCACCACAAGGTAGAGGAAAACACAGATCTATCACAAGATAGAGGAAAACACAGATATCACCACGAGGTAGAGGAAAACACAGATCCACCACAAGGTAGAGGAAGATACAGATTCACCACAAGGTAGAGGAAGACACAAATCCACCACAAGGCAGAGGAAAACACAGAGACCCACTACAAGGCAGAGGAAAAAACACAGATATCACCACACAAGGTAGAGGAAACCACAGATCCACCACAAGGTAGAGGAAAACACAGATATCACCACGAGGTAGAGGAAAACACAGATCCACCACAAGGTAGAGGAAAACACAGATTCACCACAAGGTAGAGGAAACCACAGATCCACCACAAGGTAGAGGAAACCGCAGATTCACCACAAGGTAGAGGAAACCACAGATCCACCACAAGGTAGAGGAAACCGCAGATCCACCACAAGGTAGAGGAAAACACAGAGACCCACCAGAAGGTAGAGGAAAACACAGAGACCCACCACAAGGTAGAGGAAAACACAGAGACCCGCCACAAGGCAGGGGAAAACACAGAGATCACCACAAGGCAGAGGAAAACACAGAGACCCACCAAAAAGGGAGAGGAAAAACACACAGATCGCATACTGTCCCTCGCAGCCCGTCAACTCTGGACGCCCAATCCCCTGCCCTCCACCAGGTGGACGTGGCGAGTTACTCGCGGAGGGAGAGAAGGGGAGAGAAGCACAGATTACGCATGGAAGGCACATCATCGTCTCCACTGCCTGGAACGCCAGAACACTTACAAACAGGCTGGAAACTAGCAAGAACTGACCCGCGAGATGTCATCGTTCTCCTGGCACGACCTTGGCCTTTGCGATGTCAGATGGAAGAAGACCAGAGAAGAACAGACAGAAGAAGCTCATGCCCTGGACTACAGTGGAGAAGAAGACAAACATGTCCAACATGTCCAGAGAGAGAGAGAGAGAGAGAGAGAGAGAGAGAGAGAGAGAGTGAGAGGTGTTAGTGAAGAAGACTGTAAGGAACGCTGCACTGATATGGTACTCTGTGTTCCGTCGGATCATGACTATCGCCTGGGGGGAAAGGGGGGGGGGGGGGGGGGGGGGGGGGGGGGGGGGGGGGGGGGGGGGGGAAGGGGGAACGATTCAACATTACGGGAGTGTAAATATACGCTCCCACAGCAGAATTTCATGATGAATAAGTTGAAGAAATCTGCTCGCAGCTCCAAAAGGACATCCACAACGTGACAAGAAAGGCCTCCTCATTGCGTAGGATGACTGAAATGCTCGTTGTTTAGGATGACTGAAATGCTCGTTGTTTAGGATGACTGAAATGCTCGTTGTTTAGGATGACTGAAATGCCAGGGTGGGTACCGATGTCCAAGAAGACTGGAAGAATGTGTGTGGCCCATACAATAATGCGACTATGAGGATTACGTCTCCTAGAAAATAATGCCTGTTGTAGTCCTTGATGACACTCTTGGTGAACTTTACAGTCCTCAGATCTGTCTGTCCAAACTGACGTTTCCAGGAGCTGACGTTGATGGTAACAACACCCATGTCACGATGAACTTCAGAATACCTTTGAAAATAGTGGAAAAAGAGACCTCTAAAATTCAGTCTCGGCAAACTGAAAGATCCTGACATCACTGAGCAACTCCCAAGTAGCCATTGGAGGAAATATTGCTTTTGTACAGCCATTGGCAGAAGACATCGGACCCCTCACAAACAATTTCAAACAAAGTAATGACTCAAACAGCGACAGAGGTTCTAAAACTAAGCCCATGGCAATGGAAGTGATGGATCACAAGCAATATCCTGGAGACGTGTGTCACAGGAGAAGGAGTTTCACGTCGCTCAAGACCGAATGGGGGGGGGGGGGGGGGGGGGGGGGGGGGGGGGGGGGATAAAGCGGCCTAAACAAGAAAAAATCAGCAAAGAAATGAAGAATGAAACAGAAAGCTGGACTGGGCAGCAGTGTAAAGGACAATGAGAAAAACTCAGGCAACATTGACACAAACAAATTTTGTTTGTTTGTTTTTTTTTTAATCAAAATCAACAACGTAAGCTCAGCACCATTGAGGACAAAAATGGCAAATGTCTCTCACACAAGAAGAAGACATTACAAAAAAAAAAAAGGTGTACTATTTATCGCTCAAAAATCTACAAAATAGCGAAAGAGGTGAGAGTGTGCTGACGGCACAGGAAAGACGACTTTGTGACACTCTTTCAACAATCAGAGTCGTTGCAGGGAAATCGTTGAAAAGCTGCGGGCACTGACAACACTCTGGCACCACTCATGACATGGTGCAGAGGCGGTAACTGCTATTCCTACAGCCATCATCTGCAGGGCACTCTGGCACAGAGGGGAGTGACCCCCTCTACGGGTCCAGTAATCAATCGTCGCTGTCACAGCTGACACATTTGAAAAGGCGAGTTCAATCTTCTGAACATCATGCACGTCCATCGTGCCTGTGAATGGCACGTGTGTCAGTAGACCGGTTGGCAGTCCTTCACTGTCTGAATATTGTCTCTCAAAATCCTGAAATTGTTTCAGAATATTTTGGTGCTGTTTGGCATACTTGTTGAGATACTGGCAAGGTATTGCACGAGTTGCGTTTCATTGTTGTGCTTATGACCTCTGCTCCTTTAAAAATAAGATAAAAGAAAATGAAGTAAGACGCCATTTTGTTCTCTATCAACAGTAGCAGCAACCGGATTCGATTGCTGCGTACAAAATCTGATCGGTCAAAAAGTGTCATACGGAGACCGTAAAATGTTGTGGTGGTTGTCAACCTTATGTAAAAATTGTCATACAGTTGAACTTTGATTTGATTTTTTTTTTCTTTTTCCTCATTAAAGGTTTTTTTTTTTTTTTTTTAATGAACTGCGAAGGTTGAAGGTACATAATTTTCTTTGAAGGTGGTGCTGCTGCTGTATTTCATCACTTCCAAACTGACTGCATGGTGGGACTTATTTTCATTTCGTTTTTTTTTTTCTCTCTTCCCATAATTGAACACGCCACCGAGTTGTCATTCACTTTTCAATTTCCACCCATCAAAATGTTTTAGTTCCCCTTTGTATTTCCGGTCTGAACTTTTAAAAAAAACCTAGCAACAACAAAGAAACAAATGCAGACCAGGTGTTCTTGCTGGCAGGCGTGAGGTGCACGTGCATCGTCAGCGAAGATTCAACCTTTGTTGTCAGTCTTCTTCGTGTTTGTCTGTCAACAATTCGATTTCATTTTGCACCTGTCTTTTCCAGTCCATCACAACGTGTCACGCGAACTTCCACACGTATGAAATATTCATGATTTTGCCGGTTTGAAGAAAAAGAGTTGACACTGTTGTGGCATTTCCGTGTTTAGTGTTATTTCTGGCGTCTTTTGAATCAGACTCGTTGGAATTATATGTTACAATTATAGTTGTCATGTTTTGTGTGTGTGTGTGTGTGTGTGTGTGTGTGTGTGTGTGTGTGTGTGTGTGTGTGTGTGCTTGAATCAAACTTTGAACGCAACGTTGTTGTACAGTTTAATTTGAAATTGATTCTTCATGTGCGTCTCTGTGAGTATTAAGGAAAGAAAAACACAGCATAAAAAGGTGTTCAGACAGTTGATTCAGTTCTTTGGAACCTGTTGTTCAGTCACTTGCTTTTTCCTTTATGAAGAAATGAGATAAAGCGGCATAGCAATCGGTGAGTCTGTCTTTTAATAATGAGTATTCTGAATTTTGTGTGCTTTAACAGCCTCTCTTCCTAAGAAAGAAAATCTCCAATACTGTCAGAAATAATGGACTATCAGTTTGATCAGCAACACCGGCAAAGTAATCCTCAAATCTTTCTGAACAGAATGCAGCCGCACGCAGATACAGCTAGTGCCGAAGACCAGGCGGAAATGGATTCAGCAAGGGCAAAAGTGCCATCAAGCAGATCTTTAACTCGTGTCTTTTTTTTTGCGGAAAGCATCTCCAACACTAAAGGGAGTTCTACCACTTCTTCATAGACTTCAAGAAGGCATTCAACAGAGTCTGCCTTGAGGTAATATAAAACGTTTCCCATCGGACAAAAGATAATCAACACTATCCGGTGAGTGTTCTGCAAAGCAAGCAGCGGAGTACTCAAACAGCGTACTATTGGAAAGTTGTACCATACTTCCGTTGGAGTTCGTCAATGCTGTCTTCTGTCACCCACACTTTTCAAACATATTCCTGGAATGCATCACGACTGATGCATTTTAAAATCATGTATAAACACAGCACTGCAGGAAGTAGATAGCACTGCATGTAGATTCTTCTCCACGCTGACGTGTTAGTTGGGGGGGGGGGGGGGGGGGGGGGGGGGGGGGGGGGGGGACCTTTTGTTGCAAGCAAAGGGAGAGATGAAACGAATAAAAAAAAAAAGAGGAAGAAAAAAAATACAAGCAGTGCAGTGCCGTCACAGATATTTCCATCCTGGCAACAGGCAGACGGTCATACTGATTATTAACCATTGCGTGAAAATGTACGTAATTCGGTGGTTCAAGTAGCTCGATGCATGAGTGAACGAAACACACGATGGAAACCAAAAGGCAAAAGCTTGAACAGTTCGTCCCTGATTTTGCTTCTCTTCCTGTGTGGTTCCCGTCATCTCCGATATCAGCGAGATGAACGCTGTCCTTGATGGCTTGAGGTCAGAAAGCAGGGCCGGATCAGTTACACGAGAGAGGTGGGGTGTCCCAAAAGGGGATTAGGAATTCCTCCCTCCATGGAAACGGCGGACATTTTGTAAAAGTGGAAAGGGGAGAGAGAAGGTAGGAGGCAGGGGTGGGGGTGGGGGTAGGGGTGTCTCACTGTTCGAAACAATAATGCACTTCAGAATGGTTTCCATGTCAATACAACGCAGACAGTTTGACGGATTTTCCGCCTAAAGCGGAGGAATATAGTTAGTGTCTGGTGCCGAAAACAACATTTTTGTCAGCCATAACGACAGGTGGGGAAATGGGGAGAGGGGGGGGGGGGGGTGTCAGGGTTCCAGTTACATAAGAAGTGGAGGGGGTGGAGGGGAGGCGGCTCCAAAAGGAGGTCCTTCTCCACTGTGGGAAAGGCGAGCAAGTGACAAAATGACCATTTCTGCCTGCAAAGGGGGTTGGGGGATGGGGTTGGGTGTGAAGTAACTCGCCGAGTTCCCGGCACCCTGAACTTCGTCTGGCCGTGGAAAGGAATTCTTTTCTAATTCTGTACCGCCATTATTTAAAAAAAAAAAAATATCCAGGAGTAACGAACGCCGCCATTATACCCCCCCCCCCCCTTCCCTTTTCATAGTAACAAGGTCCAGCAGTCAGTCCATGCCTCCTTTCATATTGTCTTTCTGCGCGGGCGTCGTGTGACATCTGGAACGCTCAATACCTTTTCCAACGCCCAGGTCCCACAGGGGGCACGCCACATATTCTTCACAGTGCGCCATCGTCGATCGACCCGCTGACACAGCCAGGGAAAGGGGGGTGGGCTTTCCCTCGATCGCTAAGGGGGAAATGTTCACAGACCGGTGGTTTTACTTGTGTTTGTTTTCACAGGGCGTCGGTTATATTGGCGCTGAAGGTTTCGGGGTGGTGTTCAAACTGGATCACTGGGCTGGTGGACGATAGTTACCAGGGAGGAACGAGAGTGGTTGGGATTTTGTTTTTTAGGGGCGGGGCGGGGTGGGGGGGGGTGGGGTGGGGGGGGGGGGGGGGAGTTGAGCATGGCCTACTACTACCACCACACCACCACTACTACTGTTGCTACCCTCACCGCTGCTGTTGCTGCTTTACAGCTGTGTCATCATCATCATCATCATCATCATCATATCATATCATCATCACCACCACCATCATCACTATCATCATTATTATCGTCGTCATCATCATCATTAGCATTATCATCATCATCATCATCAACATAATCATCATCACCATCATCATCAATATAAATGTCATGAGCCATTGCTATTTCTCTTGCTTTGCTGCTGCCGCTGTCGTCGTCGTCGTCGTCATCATCATCATCATCATCATCATCATCATCATCATCATCATCATCATCATCATCAATAACATGAGCGCTTACTACCATTATTACCACTGCCACTGTCTTAATGATGATAATGATCTCATCATCAGCAGCAGCAGCATCAGCAGCAACAGCAGCAGCAGCATCATAATCATCACTATCATCATCATCATCATCGTCATCATCATCATCATCATCATCATCATCATCAAAAATGTCCCCTACCTTTTCACCTTCCATTTATCATAACGTGAACTTTTGTTCAAAGCTCCGTCACAATCCCTCTGCTGCCGTGGTGTCTTGTCGTCACAATCCCTCTGCTGCCGCGGTGTCTTGTCGTCACAATCCCTCTGCTGCCGTGGTGTCTTGTCGTCACAATCCCTCTGCTGCCGTGGTGTCTTGTCGTCACAATCCCTCTGCTGCCGTGCAGGTGTCTTGTCGTCACAATCCCTCTGCTGCCGTGGTGTCTTGTCGTCACAATCCCTCTGCTGCCGTGCAGGTGTCTTGTCGTCACAATCCCTCTGCTGCCGTGGTGTCTTGTCATCACAATCCCTCTGCTGCCGTGCAGGTGTCTTGTCGTCACAATCCCTTTGCTGCCGTGGTGTCTTGTCGTCACAATCCCTCTGCTGCCGTGGTGTCTTGTCGTCACAATCCCTGCTGCTGCCGTGCAGGTGTCTTGTCGTCACAATCCCTCTGCTGCCGTGGTGTCTTGTCGTCACAATCCCTTTGCTGCCGTGGTGTCTTGTCGTCACAATCCCTCTGCTGCCGTGCAGGTGTCTTGTCGTCACAATCCCTCTGCTGCCGTGCAGGTGTCATGTCGTCACAATCCCTTTGCTGCCGTGGTGTCTTGTCGTCACAATCCCTTTGCTGCCGTGGTGTCTTGTCGTCACAATCCCTCTGCTGCCGTGGTGTCTTGTCGTCACAATCCCTCTGCTGCTG
>JADBJO010004122.1:103956-113956 GCA_016801955.1 Conus betulinus | reverse complement strand
CCCCCCTAGAATGTCAGGAGATAAGGGCTTAAACACTCGCTTGAAGGGGGCTTCTCTTCTGAGGATTCTCTGCTGCCACGCTCTCCACGAGTTTCTTTCTACAGAGCAGTATAGTGTAGTGTAGTGTAGACAGAGTAGAGAAGGATGGTGTAGTGTAGTGTAGTGTAGTGTAGTGTAGTGTAGTGTAGCGTAGTATAGCGTAGCGTAGTGTAGTGTAGTGTAGTGTAGTGTAGTGTAGTGTAGTGTAGTGTAGTGTAGTGTAGTGCGATGTAGTCTAGTGCAATGTAGTGTAGTACAGTGTAGTGTAGTGTAGTGTGAAGTTGAGTTGCACAGAGTAGAGTAAACCAGTGTAATGAAGTAGCGGTGTAGAGTAGAGCAGAGTAGAGTTGTGTAGTGTAGCCTATGGTACCGAGTTGTGTGCTGCAGAGTAGTGTGATATTGTGCATGTGCAGCGCGGTGTAGTCCTCGGAACAAATTGACCGGTTGTGAACCAAAACCAAAACCAAACCAAAACAAAACAAAACAAAACAAAAAAGGGGCTGGATTGGACACACTCTCAGGAAGCCAGCATCCAGCACCACACGCCAAGCCCTGACATGGAACCCGCAGGGGAAAAGGAAGAGAGGCCGACCTCGCAGCAGCTGGAGGCGAGACACTGAGGCAGAGATAAGAGGCAGGGGACCAACTGGACAGGCATTCAGCGAGCAGCCCAGAACCGAGTGCGATGGCGATTATGAGATTGACTCTGTTTGTTCCTTGCATACGTGATCTTGGAGAGAGAGCGGGATATAAAAAAAAAAGTACAACAGAGAGAGCAGGAGGAAGAAGAACAAGGGAGAGAGAGGGGGGAAAGAGAGTGAGAGAGAGAGAGAGAGAGAAACAAAGAGAGAGAGAGAGAGAGAGAGAGAGAGAGAGAGAGAGAGAGATGTCGTCATCTTAGAAAGAGAGGGGAGGGGAATAACAGACAATTCCTGTGTCGTCTTAGGTTCTTTTACAAACGCAACTGCATGGTGCATGCAAACTAGATCAGGGTACACCACCGTCTGACCTGAAAGAGCGGTAGCCAGACTCCCAAACAGCGTCATAGAGACACGGGAAGAAAGAAAATGTCTCCAAGCTACAGCGGAACCACAGAACCACAGCCCTGATAACTCCCCACTTCATTGGCGAGTACAATAACAGCAAAACCACCATTCCGTATAGGTGATATGTTCGAATTGCCATGCTGATGCTGGTTGTGGTGTTCAACCCCCCACTCACCGTTCATAACAGACAAACATAGAGCAAAGTGTAGGATGTAATGTTCATCAGTAACAACAACAGGTAAATAGAGAACAAAGTACAAGCTGAACTGCTGATCAGTAACAACACAGGTAAATAGAGAACAAAGTCTGTATCGTCGTCTTTAGCCAGTGAATGAGTAAGATATTAAATAAACACACAAAACAACTGTATTCTACCCATTCATCGGTGAGTAACAGACGGACATAGAACACAAATGTATGTCACTGTATTCCATTCCTTCATCTCTAATAATAGGTGCACGTAGAACATGTCAGGTATACGTAGAACAAAGTGTACGTTACAGCGTTCAACGAAATCACCGATATCAATGAACAGGCCAACACACCGGGTATTTGATACGTTTATGGATAAAGAGCAAGAAAAACATAAGCCAAGGTATCACCAGTGGCAGCCTGCAAGAACAGCGAGTGCGCTCTGCCTACACACAGGGGAGCGTCCCCATCACAGTGAATTGACAGCGGCGCTCACAGATGACTGCAGCACGACTGCAAACAAGTCAGATCAACTGCACACATGGTACAACTGAACGCAGGCATCATTTCTGGCCCAGCGGGACAAAACCCTCGGAGGGCCCCTGATATCCGGGAGTGTGGAAAATTTATACACGTGCAAACGTTGTGTGATACCGACTGGACGAACTAGATGGTGTGGGCTGTCTGTGTTTGTGCGTCACGATAAAGTGCAGAAGCAAAAGGCATTGAGCCAACAAGCGTGGGACTGACAAAAGACGGGCAGGACCAAAGTGATAAGCGTAAAACCAAAAACGACAAGCGTCGAACTAACACGACAAGCGCCGAACTCACACGACAGGCGCCGAACTCGCACGACAAGCGTCGAACTAACATGACATGGGTCGAACTAACACGACATGTGTCGAACTAACACGACAAGCGTCGAACTAACGCGACAAGCGTCGAACTACCACGACAAGCGTCGAACAACCACAACAAGCGTCGAACTAACACGACATGCGTCGAACTAACACGACAAGTGTCGAATTAATACGACAAACGTTGAACCAACACGACTAGCGTACAAACGTACAAATAAGATGACAAGCGTAGACACAAAGACCACGAAAGCAGAACAAACACAACAAGCGTAGGACCCAGGACCCACCTACCCCCCTCCTGCACCCTTCTCCAGCTCCTGCCTTTGCCCTCCCCACTCCTCCCCTCCTCACACACACACACACACACACACACACACACACACACACACATACACACACACACACGCACACACATACACGCACGCACGCACACACACACACACACACACACACACACACACACACACACAAATACATTAAAAGTTTTTGATCTGCAGGGAGCCCAAGGTAAGATTTGAAGAGAAATTAAGTAAAATGATCTCAATTTGAGAAATTAATTTGTGGTCACACACATTCACAGCAAATAAACAATAATTTAGCCACATTATTTTTGTCTCTCACCAACGATTTTTCCTCCCACGTTCACCACTTTCTCAAGCACATTTCTGCTCTTCACAGTCAACCACCATACCAACACATAAATGAGAAAGTTAGAACAGATTCCAAGAAGCATGAATAAAATGTCCGAAGAATGTCAGTATTCACATGAAATGATCGCAGCTTGCGAAGACAATATAATCTGGTTTGACATTTTTTGTGGACATACTCAACATGGGATTTAAAATTCAGCTTATTATCTATAAAAGTTCCTAAATATTTGTATGATTCAACACGTTCTACTTCAGCACCTTTGATAAAAAGTGGTGGGTACAGCTTTTGGATTCTTTCTAAAATCAATCAACATTTCTTTCGTTTTGTTACATTCAGATCAAGATAGTTATGATCGCACCAGTCAACAAATCTTTGAACCTCCTTGAAGTAAACAGAATCAGAGTTGGAAAGATCCACAAGTGCTGAGTCATCTGAATATTTAATGTACAAAGTTGAATCACTTCCTGAACAATCATTTGTGTACAGAGTAAAAAGCACTGGTGATAAAACAGTACCCTGGGGTGCGCCAGTTGAAATGACTCTGGAAGACGAAACAACACTTTGATATCGAACAGACTGTGTCCTCTGTGTAAGAAAATCAATTATCCAAAGAATGAGCTTGTTACCCACATTTATGTTAATGAGTTTCTTTGCCATCAGATGTGGTTGTATGGTGTTGAATGCTGATGAGAAATCAATAAAGAGAATGCGTACAAAGGAGGCAGGTTTTTCGAGGTGTGAAAAAGCATGATGGAGAAGTGTGAGTGTGGCATCATCTGTTGATCTGTTCTGTTGGTATGCGAACTGAAACGGGTCTTGGTACTGTGTAGTATCTTTTAAAACATAACTGAGGACAATTCTTTCAAGACATTTCATTGCAACAGATGTGAGGGCAACTGGTCGGTAATCATTTAAACAGCTTGGGTTGCGTTTTTTGGGAACAGGACATACAGTGGCATTTTTCCATAAAACAGGAATTATACATTCTCTAAGTGTGACAGGGTAAACAAACGACTGTAAACATAGGAGAGCTGAGAAGCACACACCTTCAACAATTTTCCACAGATATTATCAGGGCCCATTGCTTTCTCTCACATTTAAACGTTTGAAAAACAACTGAACATCATTTTCCTCAATCACAACAGAATCACTTCCATCAACATCGTTTTTAACATTGCTTTGCAAAATCTACAGTAAAAATCGTTCAGCTTTTCTGCAAATTGCTTCTGTTCTTTTGCTGTTTTTTTGTTACTAATATTTTGGTTGAACATTTACCTGAACCTGATAAAACCTTTATTCCTTTCCATGCATCTCGCATATTTCCATTCTGGAAC
Organism: Conus betulinus; assembly: GCA_016801955.1. Classification (NCBI taxonomy): domain Eukaryota; kingdom Metazoa; phylum Mollusca; class Gastropoda; order Neogastropoda; family Conidae; genus Conus; species Conus betulinus. The sequence continues at coordinate 109,834 of JADBJO010004122.1, read as the reverse complement.
ATGTTTTCAACTTTTCTCTTGTAAGCTCTCTTTGATTCTTCAATCTCCGTTTGCAGTTTCTTTTGTACAACCTTACGATCGCTTTTATTGCCTGATTGAAAAGCTCTTTTTTTCTCATTTAGAGTTATTTTCAGAGATTTTGTAACCCAAGGTTTGTTGTTGGGAAATATTTTGATAGTTTTAGTAGGTACAATCATGTGTTCACAGAAAGAAATGTAGCTGGAAATAACATCGGTGGCTTCGTTAATGTCAAAACTAGAATTCAAAAACAAATTCCAATCTGTACATTCAAAACAAGCCTGTAATTCATCAACACTTTCTTGTGTCCAACACTGCACTTGCTTTTTAGTGATAGGTTGTGTTTTCACTTTTGGTCTGTAAGCTGGCAAGAGATGAATGGCATTGTGATCAGACTGACCAACAGGGGGGAGCTGAACAAAAACAAAACACATGTATTTCGACCTCTTGGGTCTTCTTTAGGGAAAAAACAAACATTTAGGACAGCGAAAACGAAGAACGAGAAACCATTTATCCTCTCATATTCGGCGCCAGATTCAAATTTTAAAAAATTAGTTTCCAATGTGTCTAGTTGTACCATGGTAGGTAGGCACTCAATGTCTGACCAGAGGGAGACAGAATTGTATAGATACAGATCCAATAGTCAGATAGTTAGATAGACAGACAGACAGACAGAAGACAGATAGACAGACAGACACACGGTCCGCCAGAGACAGACAGGAGAGAGATAGAACTATATAGAAACAGATTCAATTGTCAGATAGTGAGATAGATAGATAGACAGACAGACAGCCAAACAAATATAGAAATAAAAGATAGTCAGCTAGGATAGACAGTCAGATATATAGATAGACAGACAGACAGATAGACAGACAAATAGATAGATAGACAGACAGATAGATCAATCAATCGATCGATCAATCGATAGATAGATAGATAGATAGATAGATAGATAGAGATAGATAGATAGACAGACAGACATAGATTTAACAGATAGATAGATAGACGGATAGACAGACAGATATAGACATAAGAGACACGTAGATAAACAGACACATAGATAGATAGATAGATAGATAGTTGATAGACAGATGACAGATAGACAGACCTCCAGACAAACACACCGCCAGACAGACAGACAGACAGACAGACAGATAGATAGACAGACAGACAGACAGCTAGACAGATGTTCACACATACAACTCTCCTTCCTCTCTCCATTTCCACCTCCTCCACCCCGCCACCACCACCCTCCCTCCCCACTCTCACCTCTCACCTGTCACCCCCCCCCCCCGACCCCACCCACCCACCCTCCTGCCATACACTCCTTCCTCCTCCCTCCACCCCCCCCCCCCCCCACATCTACCCCCCCCCCCCGCCCCTTCATCCCCCCCCCTCCTCCCCGATCTCCTCCTCCAGCAAAGGGAGGGAAGGCGAGGATCAAAACGGGTGCAGTGCTATTCGGGGGGGGGGGGGGGGGGGGGGGGGGGGGGGGGATGGGGGGGGGGGGGGGGGGGCGCTGTACAGAGAGGGGCCGCACCGGGCGCCTGGCGAAGTGGTTCCACTCAACTGACGCCTGTGACGACTGTCACCCTAGCTACATCAAGGCAGCAAGAGGAATAATGTCTTTATCGATCACATCTCGCAGGCAAGCAATCTACTACAGTCGTGCTTGACTGCTTCTGGTAACCAGTCCTCTTACTAAAGACGAAATTGAAAAAAAAAAAAGAAAAAAAGGAAAAAAGAAAAAAAAAGAGAGAAAGAAAGAAAAGAAAAGAAAGAAAAGAATTAAAGACAGGAATGAAAAGAAAGAAAAGAGAGAAAAGAAAGAAAGAAAGAAAGAAAAAAAAAAGAAAAGAAAGAAAGGAAGAAAGAAAAGAAAGGAAGAAAGAAAAGAAAGAAAGAATAGAGAGAAAGAAAGAAAGAAAGAAAAAGAAAGAAAGAGAAAGAAAAGAAAAAAAAGAAAAGAAAGAAAAGAAAGAAGAAAGAAAGAATAAAGAAAGAAAAGAAAGCAAGAAAGAAAAAGAAAAGAAAAGAAAGAAAGAAAGAAAGAGAAAGAAAAGAACGAAAGAAAGAAGAAAAAAACTCAAAGAATCCGCATCACCACCAGCGCGTCTGGTTTGTTATCGTTCAGAACCTAGGCGACCCCCCTCCCCCCCCCCCCCCCCATCGTCTCCCCCTCTCCGCCCTCCCCCTCCCCCGCTCCTGACATTAGGCCATATAAAAAATTTTGATCTGTGTCAATGAAGTCAAATGAAAGGCAAATGAAATACACTGTAAATAAAAGTGAAATACGATATGACAATAAATCACACAAGTCACCACCGAGATTTTTGTGAAACACACATGCACGCACGCAGGCACGCATGCATGAAAGCATGCACACACAAGCTCGCGCGCGCACGCACACACACACACACATACGCTCGCGGGCATGCACGCACGTACACACACACACAATCACGCACGCACGCATATATACAGAGCACGCCTGCACGTCCGCGCGCTCGCGCGCACGCGCGCGCACACACACACACATACACACACACACACACACACACATACTCACACACACACACACACACATATACGTGCGCGCGCGCGCAGATGTTGAAGACATAAGCGGTGGGGCAAAACGAGCCAAGGCTAATTGCTTCGTCATTTAAATGACTGTGCAAAGATTTTAAAGAAAAATTGAGGGGAGATGAAGGGGGTGGAGGGTGGGGTGGGGTGGGGGTGGGGGGGGGGGGGGGACTGGAGAAAGAGAATAGCAATGAAAAAGAGGGCGTTTGAATGTAAATATTCCAGTCTTCACAAGCAGCATATAGGGATCACGGATGACAGTCTTGGAAAAAGGCAACCATTTCCGTCGTCTTTTCACTGTGGACTTTTTCCTGCTGGTTCCGACCCATTAGTAAGACCTGGCCGATTGACTTGGTCCCTCTTTAGCATCAAGTATCTGTCTGTCTGTCTGTCTGTATGTGTGTGTATGTGTATGTATGTATGTATGTATGTACGTATGTAAGTATGTATGTATGTATGTATGTGTATGTATGTATGTATGTGTGTGTATGTATGCATGTATGTATGTATATGTATGCGTATGCATGCATGGATGTATGTATGCCTGTGCGCATGCACGTATGCACGTATGTATGTGTGTGTGTGTATGTATGCAAGTATGTATGTATGTATGTATGTTTGTGTGTATGTATGCATGTATGCATGCAGGTATGCATGTATGTATGCATGTATGTATGTATGTGTATGTATGTATGCATGCATGTATGTATGTACCATCCTCTTGCCAAGCTTGCTACCTCTCACCCACCCCCCCCCCACTCGTCCTCAGTCGAACTGATACCACGCCGCTCATGCCGGGCTCCCTTAGACATAGCCACACCTGGAGCGGTCCTGTCGGACTCCCTTATACCGGCAATGCACTGCGCAAGCACCCATCACCACCAGGTCGACGTCAGGAAACCCAGACACGGGGACACTGCGCCGCCGCTGAGTGACTTCGGCCGTGTCCAGCTGGTACCTGTTTGGATCTGGTGTCCCAACTGGTGGGGCCTGTTCTGATCTGAAATATTCAGAACACCAGCTACGTGGCTCTCTGCTGACGACGATGATTGGTTCATGTCGGAGCCTGCTTGAGTGTGCTTTCCCATCTGGAGGACGTCACCACCTCCGTCCAACGACAGCTCCCCAATGAATTTGATCCTTTTTTTTTTTTTAGCTTTGTTGTTGCTTTATTTTTCTTTTACAAGTTTAAAATCAGGCTAGGACACGTACATCATTGCCGAATGAAAGTAGTGCAAGTGGGCTGTTTGAAAATTCACGGTGTTGAGGGCATGGCATCATGGAAGATAAGAGTCCGTTCTTCGCCTTCCGCCGCCTTAGCCTGCCCTGATCTGAATCAGGTACCTGTTGACTGCTGGGTGGACAGAGAAGGTTTTCAAGCCGTGAAAATTCGGATCTCGCGAGTGGTTTCGAACTCACGACCGCCAGCTCTATAGTCGAATAGTCCAGACATTGGACTACGGGGCTCTTCGTATACGTTATGCGTAGTGTAACTTGTGACGCCCGTGAGACAGAGACAGTTTTGTGTGTCAGCTAGTTCACTAATTTATCACACACACACACACACACACACACACATGCACACACACACACACACACACACACACACACACAGAGAGAGAGAGAGAGAGAGAGAGAGAGAATTTATTTCTTAAAAAAAAAAAAAAGCCATAGCCCCTCATGAAATGGGTGGTATATACATACAATGCAAGGAATCGTACATCCAGTACAAACACAAGACCCAGGATCAGTCGTGATTACGACATTCAACACAAAGAAGAGGAGAACGATATCAAACAAGAGACAGACAGACAGACAGACAGACATACAGACAGACAGACATATAGACAGACAGACAGACACAGAGACAGAAACAGGGACAGAGACACGCACGTACACGGAAACTAAAAACCAAATTGCCATACAGTCATAATCAATAACGGGTATTGATGCCACAGCCATTATAACAATGCACCATTGTCACAGATCACGGTAGACGAAACGGACATTTAGGGCTGACATCAGTCGTTGAAATCGGTGCTTACAGAAATGGTAAAAAAAAAAAAAAAAATGCACATTTGTCAGCTTACTCCTGCGTTAAACTAGCATAGTCTGAATGGGAACCAGACAATTTGTTTGCGCCCAACTGGAGGAGATTTCGTTCTTGGTTTTCATTGTCTTGAATCTTGTTTGGTTTTTGCCTGAAGAAGACCAAAGAGGTCGAAACGCGTCGTGTTTTGTGTTGTGAATGTGTTTTCTCTCTTTCGTTCGGGGGAACAATAAATCTACTTTTTTTTTTTATTTAAGCTTGTTTCAGACAAAATAAGGTGTTACACTTTCTTGAAATAGAGACAAATGCCTAGACCCTGAAATGACCAAGAAAAAAACAAACAAACAAACATGAGAAAAGACGACAGAAAAGGAAGATTAAAATAAACAAACATGGGAACAGACGAGAGAAAAAGGAAGATTAAAACAAACAAACATGAGAACAGATGAGAAACAGACGACAGTAATGGAACGTTTAAAACCAACCAACCAACCAACCAACCAACCAAAAGCTGTCAAAGAAAGTTGTAGAAAAGGGGATAGATAGCCTGGTCAACCGTGCAACGCATGTGCATGTTTACAGAGAATCTCTCTGTCTTTGTCTGTCTGTCTGTCTGTCTGTCTCTCTCTCTGTCTCTGTTTCTGTCTGTCTCTCTCTCTCTCTCTCTCTCTCTCTCTCTTACCTACAACAGTAGTAGCTGCCACCATGTCAACGTGTCGAACCAGAACAAAGACTCAGCGCAACAATCCAAGACATAAAGAGATTGTGCACGTGCTTCGCGGTGTTGCCACCCCCAGTCTCGTCACATCTGCACTGGTATGTCCTGTGTGCCGCCCAGCCACACGTCCGAGTCTTTTATCGACTGAGGCGAGTCGGGAGAGGGACATAGGGACGGGGTGGGGGTGGGGGTGGGGGAGAGGGGGGGGGAGAGGAGTGGAGGAGGGAAAGTGGAGGGAGACGGCGTTGGGAGGGGGAAGAGGGGAAGGGAGACAGGGGGGGGGAGGGGGGGGGGGGGGGGGGGGGGGCAGAAATCAACGGCCTGTCACGCTCTTGACTTTCCCACGTTCATGCGGTTTGACTTGTTGAGCGGAGGGTGGAGGGCGATGCCACTCTGCTTTCTTTCTTTTTCTTTTCTTTCTGCGTACGCGTACGCAGGTTGATAACTGTATAGACAGGCAGTGGAGTTTTGTGTGTATGACCGTTTTTTTTATCCCGCCATTAAGGCAG
>JADBJO010004122.1:83956-86456 GCA_016801955.1 Conus betulinus | reverse complement strand
TCAGTTCAGTGTGTGTGTGTGTGTGTGTGTGTGTGTGTGTGTGTGTGTGTGTGTGTGTGTGTGCGCACATGTGCGAGTGTGTGCGTGTGCGTGCGTGCGTGCGTGCATGCGTGCATGCGTGCGAGCGCGCGCGTTTGTGTGCTTCAAACACGACATTTTGACCATATCAGTGGGCGACGTGTGAACAGACAGCCAACAAGTGAACAGGAGGCAGACACAGAGCCAATCAGATCAACCGGAAGTGGCGAATGACTTCAACGCATGCACAGTGGCACTCCAACTAGCGAGAGGTGAAGATACTGATCCTGGGCTCTCTTCATCTTTGGCCACTGTACGAAGAAAGCACAGAACGAACACCTAAAGGTGGATGGTGCTGTTGGCTGTGCATGGGAGACAAGGTAAAAATATTGGTGGTACACATTTGAAAAAACATTCTTTCTGACCTCTGGACTTTTAAAGACACAAAACTTATTTTGCTTGTGTCGAAGAGGAAATGGATTGAAAACTGAAAATCTGAATCACAAAAATCTGAATCACAAATTACGTTGTTGAAATTCTCTCTCTCTCTCTCTCTCTCTCTCTCTCTCTCTCTCTCTCTCTCTCTCTCTCTCTCTCTCTCTCTCTCTCTCTCTCTCTCTCTCTCTCGTGAAAATATTTGAAAAATCAGCATTTTCACATGAAAACTCCAGCTATAAATCATATTTGTTTTCTTTGTGTGTGCTGCATTCTCTCCCAATGTACATGTCAATGCGTATGGACAGGCACCTAAAGTTTATAATGACTAAGTTTAGAACTGGAGTGTCTGATATTTTTATTCATCATTATCGTTATAAACAAATCAATAACTCTGATATGCTATGTCCATTATGTCGACAGTCAAGAGAAGATGAAGTGCATTTTGCATTAACTTGTCCAGAGAATTACAAGATTTAAGAGGAAAATTCATTCCACGGAAATTTTTATTCAAGACCTTGCCTGTTCAGGCTCGTCTTGTTAATGTCATCTAAGAATGAAAGCATTGTAAAACAGTTTGCTATTTATTTGTATAAAGCTTTTAAAAGGCGAGGCGTTTTATGTAATGTAATTATGATATTGAATCTGGTGATGCAGCTTTATTGTGTTTTCATGTATCTCCCCCTTCCAGTGACGGTGAGGAAAGACCCACTGACCACAGGAAAGTCCTGTTGACAGTGGGAAAAACTACAACTTTGGATTCTCTCTTGAGGGCACATAAGACCGTATGGCGAAAGCTTGGCTGTGTCTGGAGTGGCACTGTCTTCATCTGTCCATGGGCAGGGGTGGTTGGGTCTGTGGGGTGTGCTCGGCAGCTGGGGTGGTGTTTTTTTTTTCGCCGGTGGGCTCTGCAGTCATGAAATACGGGCTGCTACACCCATGGGGATGCTACTTTAAGGCTGTTATGAGTTGCATCCTGTAGTCTGATTTACCTCTGTTCAGGAGCAGTTATGTCCCTTGATATCTTAATGGAGTGTCCTGTCCTGCGCCTGCCTGTACCCATCGTCAACACAGCGCAGGCTCCAAGGGTGATCCCCTCCCTTCACCCTTCACGCAACCCCCCCCCCCCCCCCCCCCCCCCCCCCCCCCCCTCTTCCTCTCCCATAATCCCCTCTGTCATTTCCTTCTGTCGGCCATTCTTCACAGCATACCACATGGACATCAGATAAGTCTCTCTTCGTTCTTTATTTGTACTGTCCTAAATGTTAAATGTGATCCTTTTTTTTTTTTTTTTTTTTCACTTGAAGAAGACCCAAGCGGTCGAAATGCATCGTGTCTTGTCCACCTTTTTCATCCCCTCCCCCCCCCCCCTCCCCCCCATCTCCTTGCCACCCTCGCCTGTCCCGCACTTTATCAGTTACAGCACCTATAGCATCAGCAAGGAAAACAAGCCCGACGATGATAACAAGGGCACAAAATCATCGTGGCGATCATCACCAGTAAGCTTGGTAGCATTGCGACCCACGGCGAGATCAAATCAGAATTGACCATGATAATGACGAAGACAATGATGATAATGGTAACAATGATGATGACAAAATAAATGACCTGAAATGAATTGAAGTTAAAACAAACACGCATCAAGAAATGCAGAACAGCCAAACGAAAACATGAATCTGTCCGTTCACGTTTTATTTCGAAACTGAATCTTGAATATGAAGCAAGACATGTCGTACTTGACACTGAGCTGAACTGAGTTAAGCAATACTGAATAATCCGGCTAAACTCGACAAACTACAACTTTTGGACCTAATTCAAGGAAGACTACTTTCACAGTGTAGTTTGAACATGGGTCCCAGGTCTTGTGGAGCCATTCCTAAGGTTCACATTGTCTTGATCATGAATATTTGATTATTTGCTCTCCAATTTGTATTCACGAGTTTATTTTCGTCTTGTTCCTGTTTCTATGTTTCCATGGGACTATGCTATGCGTGTACCAAGCCCTCTGATCATGAGACTGAGAGGACTGATGCTTATATGTCCCTGT
>JADBJO010004122.1:71456-73956 GCA_016801955.1 Conus betulinus | reverse complement strand
CGGCACCGTGGACAATACGCCATCAATCGCGCGGGTCGTTCCCATTTAGCAATTAACTCATGAAGAATGAAAACGGCTCTGGCGGTACCAGCTAGACGTGATATCTGGGTGGCGCATTGTGTGATAATGACACCGATAGAGAACTAATGTCGCTGCCCGGGGCCTGCATCACACGTAGCACCCTGTCTCTGGCAGGGAAAACCCAGTCCGCTGGATGCAGGATTGGGCACTGACGGCGCATCATGCACATATTCGCAGCTACAAACGTGGACTTTTTTTTTTTTTTTTTTTAAACGGACACCCCCCACCCCCCCCCCCCGTACTTTCTCTGATGTTCTGACACAATCTTCAGAGAAGAAAACATTATTTCATTCGAACATGTCGTGGTCAAGACGATGGTTTCTAGTTTAGCTGTGAACCAAATTTATAGTTGAAAGTTAATGAAATTGAACCACCATACTTCCACACATTACTTAAGGAAAAGATGGTATCTACCCTAAATTTCTTTAAAATATTGTATAATTTTCTCTCATGTTTGTAAATTGTTCAGACATATCTTGTTGATGACGTGATTGCTACTTCCACTCTCTTCCTCTCATTTTTCATGTTAGTCAGTTTATTTTTTCTGCTGTTTTTTTTTTTTTTTTTCGTTTTTTTTTTTCCCCTTAACGCACGAAGTGAAATGCTTAGTTTATTGTGAATGTATTTAACCGCCAATATATTGTAGATGTCTATTTGGGCACAGTATAAGCCTAGGGCTTGTTGCTCATTCGTCCTGACAATTATGCAAGTATTCTGTTGACTTGTTTCTGAAATACAAGTTATTTAAACCAAATTTAGAGCTCATTGTGATTGGGTCATCGATCAGCTGATGTCGTTCGGAGGCAGGACGTTTAGAAATGGGTCACTTCCAACAGTCTGGACAGAGAACAATACACAAGAGATTTAAAATAGAGAACAACATATAGGAGACTTCAAATATAGAGCAACACATATGAGACTTAAAATAGAGAACACCACATAGGAGACTTAAAATATAGAACAACACATACGAGACTTCAAATAGAGAACGACACATATGAGACTTAAAATAGAGAACAACGCATGGGAAACTTCAAATATAGAACAACACATATGAGACTTCAAATAGAGAAGAACACATAGGAGACTTAAGATATAGAACAACACATATGACACTTAAAATATAGAACAACACATATGACACTTAAAAATAGAGAACAACACATATGAGACTAACAAGACATAGGAGACTTCAAATACATGTTTCTCCATTCCTTTAAATAGAAATCGTTATTGCGAAGTGTCATGGTTTCAGCACATTATGAGACACACCATCGTCATAAGGTGAATTCAGAGATCATTCGTACACCAACGCTTTCCTTGTTTGGTTCATCGTACTAAACCCAACAGCATTGTTTCCCCTGATCATGTGAGACAATGATACCTCGAGTAAAATATCAACAAAAATTCCGCTCAACGTTTGGGTACGAGGCATATTGCAATATGGGCTTTCTATGATAAAGATCGACATCCACAGTACCATTCATGTCACATTCTGTACACGGTGTATTTTTTTAATAGTTTTGTTGGCTCCGTGTGTGTGTGTGTGTGTGTGTGTGTGTGTGTGTGTGTGTGTGTGTGTGTGTGTGTGCGCGCGCGTTCGTGCGCGCGTGCGCGCGCACGCGTGCATGTGCGTGTGCGTGTGCGTGTGCGTGTGTGTGTGTGTGTGAGAGAGAGACAGGCATGAATCACAGTGGGCAGTCTTACCTAGACATAAAGGTTAAGAGAGTACAGTGTTGCAATGCCCATCTCACAAATCTCCATCAGTTCTACTAGTGACCAGCCTTCCTATCTGCAAGAGTTCCTCAAGATGAAGACGAGGATATTTTTGTCGATAGACGAGCCTGGCAAAGTTCACTGAAGGTCCTCTGCCTAGTGGTCTTGAACAACAGAACAAAAGCGGAAGCCATGTGTTTCAGTCTTCTTCTGGAATGAAGGGCGATCCAGCATGATAGGTTTGGAATCTGACTTTTAATCAGAAGATTTGTAGGTGCTTCACAACTGAACCAAGTCAGTGAGAACAAAGCTAACGTCTTGCCGCTGCCCCAGGTCTACGTCTGATCACCAAACCAAGATACGATTCCAGCAAAGACAAAGCACCATGTTCCAGAAAGACTTATCTCCTGGGACTAAAATAAAATCTAGTTTCAAAGTGAGACGACTGCAGGCGGAAATCTAAACAAATCTTAAATAAATGCTAGCGAACCGCCAAGAGAAACTTGGACAGAGTCACAAGACAAAACACGACGCGTTTCAGCCTCTTAGGTCTTCTTCAGGCGAGACACAAACAAATAGGACAATGAAAATGAACGAAGTTTTCACTTAGTTTAGATCTCTTCAGCGCAAGGTTGGCAGGCGTTGATTGAAAACATGCAACATCAATGCTCAAAGCGACTGGTATTCCCATAGTTGCCAACGC
>JADBJO010004122.1:56456-66456 GCA_016801955.1 Conus betulinus | reverse complement strand
GACTGCATGGCGAACGACTGTCACGTGCGATGCCGATCTCTTGCGATCCGCCTCTTCCGTCAGAGGTAATTCTGTACTTTAACAGTGCACATGTTGACGGGATTTTGTTTTAGTTCTGTACATATATTTTTGTGCCGATATGATTTGCTTAATCTTTACTTCTCTTTGATCATGGATCTGGTCTTTTTACATTGATTTGATGTGTGTATTCATGCGCATTTTTATGTGTACGTGTAAAATCAACTCTCTCTGTCTCTCTGTCCTCTGTCTCTGTCTCTGTCTCTGTCTCTCTCTCTCTCTCTCTCTCTCTCTCTCTCTCTCTCTCTCTCTCTCTCTCTCGCCACAGCCAGTTCGCGACTGAAGCTCCGCTCGGTATATGTTCAACGGGCATGACCTTTTTCACGATAGCTGACAAGTTATTTTTCCTGATTTAAAATAATCCCATAGCGTGTCAGTTTGAGATTCGACACAGAGTTGTGGAAGGTCATCGTTTAGACGTCCTCCAGACACTGTTGAACAAGACACGTAATGCCTTCATTATAGAATCGAGAGTTCGGATCCAAAAGCCTCATCGTTGAAATGAGCTAACAGGAGAAGGAAAGTGGCCGGAAGAAAGACAGAAACAACGTAGAAGCGTCAATTGTAAGCTGGAGAAGGTTATCAGAGCCAGTGCCTCTGGAAAGGAAAAACACCCAAAGTATAAGATAATAATGCATACCACACTTGTGGGCAACAAAACAAGATCCAGTGTGTTCCCCTGGTTATGCAGGTTGTCTATTCTAAAGACGGGCACATGTACACGTATACATACACGTGCAACAACACTGAAACAAGACCGTAGCATCCTATGTCATGCTACGAACCGTGATCATTACGTTACATTAAGAAAGTGAAAATACAAAAATTGCTTGATTTGTCAATTTAGAGTTCCAACAAAAATATGACAAAATAATTTTGTTGTCTTTCCCAATTGTCTGGAATGCACTTCCACGAACATTCGGACACACCAGGTCCACAGTGTCTTGAACTGTGTGAAGACCCATTCCTTTTGACATACTGGGCTGCTCTTTTCTTTTATGCCTATGATTTCCCTATCATCTAGCATCTGTGGCTGTACATTTCTTCTTCTTTTATGTTGTAAAATTTTCTTCTTCTTCTTCTTCTTCTTCTTCTCTCTCTCTTCTCTCTCTCTCTCTCTCTCTCTCTCTCTCTCTGGGATGTGTGTGCGTGTGTGTGTGTGTGTGTGTGTGTGTGTGTGTGATGAAGCGGAAGGTCGTTCATAATATGTGCGTGTGGAGTTTCATGCCTGTGAGCAGTGGCTGTCTTTGAGAGGATTGAGACGTTTACGTGACTTCTTTTGTTTACTGTATTTTCATTTGAGAAAAACTTTCATGGATATAAAGCGCTTTGAGCTCACTGGAGAAAAGGCATTCCATGATACTACTAATACTACTACTACTACTACTACTGCTGCTGCTGCTGCTACTACTTACTATACTCTACTACTATACTACTACTACTACTACTACTACTACTACTTATCAGTATAATTATTACTGTGGTGGGGGTGGTGGTGTCGTTGTGTTGCTATATTATTATTAGTATTACTATTACTTTTATCATTATTATTAGTTATTATTAGTAATCGTTATTATTTACTATTATATATTATTATTATTATATTATTATTATTATCATCATCATCACCATCATTGTTACTACTATTGTTATATCATTATCACTATTATAATTTTATTACTATTATTATTATTATCATTATTGCTTTTAGTATGAGTATTACTATCTGGATGCCATTGGCAGTAAGTTATTAAACATGGTCATCGGTAAACAAGCTCAGTAAAAATGTCATTTATTCAGAAATCAACGCTGTCTCCATATTGTGGTTTTTAGCTCTGATCACATCAACAGCTTTAGAAAGCGGTTTCGGCTTTCGGGTTTTAGTGAGCTTTCATATGACAATATGAATAAATGAGTTAGTGTAGTGGTTGTTTAGCCAGACTTTTTTTTTGAACGAACGAGAAACTGGACCAAGCTATGCACAAATGACAATCCTCACTGCACAGTAGTTCGGTCGGTGCGACAATTATTGTGGGTTTTGTCATTTTACATTAACAGTGAGCATCACTAAATGGATCCTCAAGCACAGGCTCAAAGATTGTCCCCCTACGTTTTTTTCTTTCTTCTTTTTCTTTTGGCCCCCCCACGTTTTTACTCTTGGCATAATGTTTTTAGTTTTTCAGCAACATTTTTCCTCTCCACACTTTCGGTGTGTTTATTTACTACCTTTCGCTGGCTGTTTGGGGGTGCTGTTGGATTCTTTTTTGAACCCTGGTGTTGAGAATACCACAGAATTACGGACCGTGGCGTGTCTCTATTTGACTTCAAGAGCACAGACACAATCAGCTGTGTCTCTTTGATGGTCCGATCCAGCGGACGAAAGGCCCACGAGCAGGCAATGCAAATAGATCTGCCTTCGCAGAGGGATGGCGATGGTTCCCTCATGCAGCTAGTGAAGGGTTTTCATATTTATAATATATGATTCCCTTTTTCTTCATCTTCACCCCTTCACCCCCTTTTTTTCATCGAAAATTTCAGATCTTTGCCAAGTCGGTTACTATAGTGATGGAAGGATTGGTAACCTGTTTTCCCCCACCACTTGATTGTTCAGCATCGCACTTGAGCATCACATCACATCTACCGTTCATTGCGCGATGATCGACCAGTTCGGATCGTCTCCGCACTAAACAATTTTTTCTTGTTTTGCTTACTTGTTCTTCATTAACATAACAATCGGGGAGTGACAACGATGATGATGTTGACGACACACACCGTTGAGGATAATGTTGATAATGATGTTTAGCAAGAACGGTAAGTACACTAGTAGTACTAATCTTAGCTGCTTCCTTATCCGGCTTATCCCCCTTTTCCATGGCAGAGGCCTACTTCCTGGCCGCCAACACACACCAAGCTGTGACGTGCACTTCAGTGCCGACAGATCGAAGTCGAGGTGAGAGTGCACCTCTCTCCAGCTCCCCATCATCTCCTCCTGCAACCAGACTGGCCTCTGGAGCCGCTACGATGACAACGTTGCACGTGCTTGTGCCAGCTTCACGGCTCCTGTGCTGAAACAGTACAGGAATGCCTTTTGCTCATGTGCAACGAGGACCTCAGCTTCCATGAAGCGGACTACATGTTGAGCCTGGGCCATGATGCCAATAACATAGCCAGGGTCAGCTTCTTCGCCTTGCTGGACATGGACGAGTCTGAGGGGGACGACTGGTCAGCTGCGCAGATTTTGAAGGGGAACGAGACAGCCGGGTCGGCTGAGAACTCGATGTGTGACGTGGGTTTCATTCGTGATCCTGTACAGGTAAGATGTCTGCCGAGCGTGTGTGTTATACTTCTGCTTGAGTTTATGCCTCTGTACGTACGTGTGTGTGTGTGTGTGTGTGTGTGTGTGTGTTGTGTTCTGTTTCATTGTTAGCTAAGTTAACTAAATATCAATCGATGTATGATCGTTTCAGTATTTACCGTAACCATTGACGCGATGATGATTCAAAAGATCTTGGAAATCTGCGCATGATTGTCATGACAGATACCTACTGTTTAATATTTTCTGTCAATGTTTGTATGTAGGAGGTGAGGACTGTGTAATACATATAACCATTTGAAACACTATTTCAAAAATTAACACACGGTTCGAGAATTTTACACCCAAAGAAAGGAAGACGCCACTCATCAATATTTCCCTGGATGATTTCTGCTCCTCATGAAGTAAACAAATAACAAGTGGGGTAACTCTTGCTCCCATAAGAAAACCTAACTCAGAGTAACTTATTCAAGGACTGGCACAGCCTTTTAACTTAAAGTCAGAACAAATACAAAGGACGAATAATCTAATCGTGGGGGAAAAACAAAAAGCGCCCAGGCCAACAGAGAAGAAGAACCATGCAAGGAGAAATATAGAAGGAGAAATGAAAATGAGGGCCATGGGAAGAAAGGGGAAGGGGGTGGATGCGAAGACGAGAGCCAGCGTGGGAAGGAGGAGAAGGGCAGCAGGGGAAGGAGAACAGGGAATTAAAGAAGAGGGGCGAAAGAGTGTGAATGTGATACAACTCTGTACGTAGGGTATATTCGGACAACCATCAAATTCTATCTTTTAATTTAAAAAAAGAAGATACTTTTTCTTACTCATTGGAGTTTGTGTCATTCCTACGCAAAATGTTGTGGTCGAGGAGGGTTCTGAAAAGCTTGCCTACTCGCAATGACACTTGTTTTCGTTACTTTTTCTTGTTTTTTTTTTAGTGTTTATATTATTCTGTTAAACATTCACCAAAGGATCTGGACTAGATTAATTGAAAACATATGTTCACAGATGGTGATATATATGAACAATCTTTCTAATTATACATGTGTACAAAACAAAAAACATATGCACGCGCGAGCGCGCGCACACACCACACACCACACCACACACACACACAGCCGCGCGCGCGCACACTAGCGCGCAGCGCGATGCTAACCAAACACACCACCACACACACACACACACAGCACACACACACACCACACATAGGGAGAGAGACGGAGGAGAGACAGACGACAGACAGACAGACCACAGACAGATGTCATTGCTACACAGCCACAAACCTGTCGTTCTTACGTTTGTTCCAGTGTGAATGCCGACCTTTGAGGGCGAGAAGGATTTCCAGGTGAGGGGAACAACTGCAGTGCTATAGTCGCCAGCAGGCACCTACTTCGGTTTGAAGTCTGAACCCGCTTCCAGGTGCAAAGGCCCAGCATTGGGTGAGACGACGTTTGCATCAGTATTCATGATGTGGTAAGTACAGGTCTTTTGACATGTATACACATGCATCTGTTGGTTGTATTTATTGAAATGCAATTCTTCCTGCTGTCTGTTGTACGTTTTAAAGGAAAAAAGCTGTTTCGCCGCACGAAAGGGACAAACACTTTTGAGACAAAACCGACGCGTTCGACCTCTTTGGTCTTCTTCACGGNGGATGATTTCTGTCTCTCATGAAAGTAAACAATAAACAAGTGGGGTAACTCTTGCTCCCATAAGAAAACCTAACTCAGAGTAACTTTTATTCAAGACTGGCACAGCCTTTTAAACTTAAAGTCAGACAAATACAAAGACGAATAATCTAATAGTGGGGGAAAACAAGCGCAGGCCAACAGAGAAGAAGAACCATGCAAGGAGAAATATAGAAGGAGAAATGAAATGAGGGACATGGGAAGAAAGGGGAAGGGGGTGGATGCGAAGAGAGAGCAGAGTGGGAAGGATGGAGAAGGGCAGACAGGGAAGGAGAACGGGAATTAAGAAGAGGGCGCAAGAGTGTGAATGATAAACTCTTTACGTATGGTATATCGACACCATCAAATTCTATCTTTTAACTTAAAAAAAGAGATATTTTCTTACTCATTTGATTTTGTGTCATTCCTACGCAAAATGTTTGGTCGAGGAGTTCTGAAAAGCATTGAATAATACGAAATGCACTTTTTTTTTTTCTTTTTTTTTTTCTTTCTTCTTTTTTTTTTTTAGTTTTTATATTTATTCCTTTTAACATTCACCAAAGGATGTGACTAGATTAATTGAAAACATATGTCACATGATGGTGATATCTATTAACAAATCTTTTCTAATTATACATGTGTACAAACAAACACATATGCACGCGCGCGCGCGCGCACACACACACACACACACACACACACACACACGCGCGCGCGCGCACACACTAGCGCGCGCGCGCTCACACACACACACACACACACACACACACACACACACACACACACACACACACACATAGGAGAGAGAGAGAGAGAGACAGACAGACAGACAGACAGACAGACACAGACAGATGTCATTGTCTACAACAGCAACAAACTGTCGTTCTTACGTTTTGTTTCCAGTGTGACTGCCGACCTTTGAGTTGCGGCGAAGGCTTCCGGGTGAGGGGGAACAACTGCAGTGCTATATTCGCCAGCAGCAACTACTTCGGTTTTGAAGTCTGCACCCGCTTCCAGGTGCAAACGGGCACAGCCCTTGGGTGAGACGGACGTTCTGCATCAGATATTCATGATGTTGGTAAGTACAGGTCTTTGACTATATACACATGCATCTGTTGTGTTGTATTTCATTGAAATGCAATTCTTCCTGCTGTCTTGTTTTTACAGTTTTAAAGGAAAAAAAGCTGTTTCGCCGAACGAAAGGGACAAACACATTTTGAGACAAAACACGACGCGTTTCGACCTCTTTGGTCTTCTTCAAGTAAAACAAACAACGTTGTATGTTCGGTTGGGTGAAACCTACACAAAACAAAGAAACTGACTGTGCAAATATACCTTTGCCCTTGGAGAAAACAAAGGTCATAATTAATCATCGTATGAATACTATCATTACAGAAAATGGGTGTTGGATGAAAACGAGACTGTTGAGAAGGGGATCGTGGGAGTTGAAATAATAATGATGACAATAACAATGATGGTAACAATAGCAAGAATAGTGATAATAGTGACGATGATGAAAACATGTAAATAATGATAGGAGGAATACTGTTCATCTTTTGGTGATAATATGATGATAATAGTTGTAGTGTTACTAGTGGCGAAACACTGAAGGGAGAACGAAAAGAGACTGGAGAAAACTTTCACGAATGAGAAGAGACCCTTGATTCCCAACGCTTCAAGCTCAAGGTTTTTTTTTTTTTTTTTTTTTTTTTTTTTTTTTTTTTTTTTTTTTTTTTGCTGGGAAATAAGACTGTTTCAGAGCACCTGAAAAGAGGTAAAATTTGAATGGGTAGAAGATTCGAATAGACGGTAAGGAGTCTGTTCATTTTCACATCTTTCGATGCGACAGAGCCCTACTGCATTTTGTTAAAAGACACGTGGCGAGGGTGTGTATGATGCAATACTGAAGCCCTTGGTCTAGTTGGTGTGACTTGATGAGAGAACAATATTGTTCTTTATAAAAGAAGAAAATATTTTCGTCAGGAATGAAGTTGATGAGAAAAGTTGGCACGCTTAAGTTATACTTCCCTTTCTTTGCGTGAATTTCTTTTTCAAATAGAAGGTTTTTTTCATCACTCGCACACAGCTGCGGTTTACATACATGTGCATACAAATGAACACCCTCTTTTTTTACATTTGGAAGTAAAGGTGATATATCTCAATGGATCGTCATGAGTTCGGCACTTCTTTTTTATTTCTTATACTTCTGGCAGTTACGCGCACGTATGTCACGCTATGAAATAAATGAAACATTCATCTTTGATGAGCTGCTATGTACACAGCCATGCAAGTAGGAAGTAGAAAAAACGGGAAAATGGCTTGATTTTGTAGCAGTTTTCCAATCCTGTTCTCAAGTTCATTTCCTATACAAATACATCTCGTGTATTTCATATCTGCTGTTTGAGCTTATCTGTTTTTCAATGTGTTCAATGTTTCAGTGGAAAACATTGCCTTTTACACGTTTAGTTTTTTTATGTAATAGAATGATTTTTGTAACCAAGGTGTAACAGTTGGAATCAGAAGAAGGGGGGGGGGGGGGGGGGGGGTATTTTCGCTTTTATCCTAAACATTCAGAATGTAGACTGGAATGCAAAAGGATTTGGGCTTAAAAATCCTACAGGTATGGGGGTCATATCTTAATTGTTGTAATAGACAGAAAAGAAAAGTCTATCGAGATTTCAGTCGATTTGTTGTGTTTTCCTTCCTCGCCCAGCTGGTAGAAAGAAGGCTCTTCTCTGCTGTTTCAAATGCTTATAAAAGGCAACGTACTCGTCTCGAAGATATTCTCGTAGTAAAAATGACCTTTCTGTTCATGCACCCCAAATAACAAACACTTTGTAATATTTGAAGTAATTGTACCCTGAAACGAAGAAATATCCATGTGCTAGTTGTTTTGTTTGACTACTAATTTCCATTAATGTCGCTTGTTTATTTTTCTATGGATCGTCCATCATTTTAAACTGCTTGCCGGCCCGTATGTTTCTCTGATACATCTGTCATATCAGTTTATCCACTCTGTGTTTCTTTCTATTAGGGAAAGAAAAATTTTTTGCATCCTGTTCGTTTGTCTTTTTTTTTAAGTCGTTCGAAATGCTTAGACGTTCAATCATACTGGATGAAAATATCTTCGTAACATGAAAGTCTAATGGGTAGTTCTTATTTCATTCTTGAAAGATCTTGAAAGATATGGCATGAGGTTGTCTTGTACTCCTGCAGTGGTAAGATGAAAGATTCGAATGGCAGAAAAATATCAAGAAAAAAAAAGGTTTGGAGAATACACTACGACACCATGGGAAAATCTACGAGATAGTTCACAGTGCGTTGAAATATTTTTCACATGATTTCTCACATGGATTTGTATGGTGGTGAAATACAGAGGGGAACACTGATTTGCGTTGCTAGACCAGGTCGCATACTTCGCATACTGCACAAGAAACAAGCATACTGAAAACAACCGACGTATTTCAACAAGAGGTTTATATTTCCTCCGATGGGATGTTTCGATCAAGCATAGCAACTGTTATTTTTGCAAATAACATATCCACGTTGACAAGAGGTACTGGTATAAAAATGTGTATGCATAAGACTACAATGAAACGACGAATGAGGAATAGATTTACTTTACCGTCTATTTCTTCTTACTAAAATCATTTAGTAATTACACGTGCGTCCTATGTCGTGCATTCATTCTGTCTTTAATGCACGTGCACGGTGTTGTATTGTGTGCAGCCATATCCCCATGGGATAAACAGAGCGAGTGGAATGCCGCGTCTGGATTGTGAAGACAATACACGTGCGACGTTCGACGTACGGATACAGCTCTTCAGCCACTTCGCTGTCCCTTTTGGAAGAAATAGTCAACAACTTGCACACTTCACTAGGTCACATGGTTTCCTGGTGGTCGGCCGATTCAACCGTCAACTTCACTGTCATGGCGCCTGCCGCCAATTGCAGTACTCCGTTAGACTGGCTGGCATCGATTCCAGACTCCTGTCCCACAAAGAACGACACCTTCGCTTTAGGTCTGATGTCTGCATCGGGGCCAATGTGGCCTGGCTTTGATGTGGGGAAAGTGAGTTTCTCCCCCTTGTATAACACAACATTCTGTCCGCACGTGACCTTAACAGAGGCTGATTTTAGCAGCTACACAGAGAAACTGTTTCTTTTGAATTTGACAACAGACACATTAATGATCGACATTTTATCCAAAGAAGGCGAAACTGTTTATCTTATGTGTGTGGGAGACTATCTTGTCATTGACTCAGCCACGAGCATTTGCCATCAGCCAGGTAAAAACGATTCCCTGAGCGCTTTCCAGGATACATGGACGACCATTGGGGTGATATCAACGGTGTGCACGTGCGTATCTCTCCTCTGCCTACTGGCTGTGGTGGTGACCTACGTGACCCTCCCTCCACTGAGAGCGGGGTCAGGGCAGTCCACCCTGGCCATGGCGTGCACGCTGTTCGTGGCTCAGGCTCTGCACGAGGTCGGCATTGAACAGTTCGACATCTATGGGGTGTGTCTGGCACTGGCTGTGCTCATCCACTTCTTCTGGCTGTCGGCGGTGTTCATGATGACGTCATGCACCTTGCAGCTCTTCCTGTCCATGACGTTTCCGATCAGAGCCAGGATGATGCTGTCATCCACGAAAGTGCTGGTGGCGTCTTTGCTGTCGTCCTTCGGTCTGTCCGCCGCCATCATCGGCATGACTATACTGGGCAACGAGCTCGTGCACGGTGACCTGGGCTATCCCGCTCCTTACGTCTGCTTCATCCGCAGGTCCCTGTCCCGTCAGCTCAGCTTCGGCTTTCCTCTGGGCGCAGCCGTTCTCCTCAACGTCCTCCTCTTCCTGGTCACCGTCGTCCACGTCCACAGACGTCCTGACATGAGAACCACGCGTCAGGACCACGTCAGTCTCCTGGCTTGCTTCCGCTTGTCGGTG
>JADBJO010004122.1:46456-48956 GCA_016801955.1 Conus betulinus | reverse complement strand
CATCGTCATTTTCCTATGACGTCCAATCGTTGGGGGGGGGGGGGGGGGGGGGGAGGGGATGTATCAAACACTCGGACAGTCAGAGCTCTTGGTGTTTCTTCTTCATTCAGATATGACAAGATGAAAGCTGTGTTGCCAGTCCAGTTCTGCAAATTGTCTATTCATGGGGGCCAGAATAGCTCATTTAGTAGAGCGCGGACTCGTAATCCAAAGGGTTGCAGGTTCGAATCTCCGACGGGCCGTTTCGGTACAGGGGATTTTTTCCCTCGGAGTTAACATTGGTTCTGACTCCATTTCCCATACAGTCCTTCGAATGAGACTATAAACCGAGGTTCCGTGTGTGAACGCACGCACAACATCTTGCACACACAAAAATCCCATCACCAACTTTCGGAAGAGAAGGCCAGTTTGGCCGTTGGTATGGATGACACGTTACACATAGCATGCACCTTCCCCGAAGATGGAGTATGGCTGCCTTAATGGCGGGAAAAAAAAAAACGGTCCATGCACACAAAACTCCTCTCCCTTTTTTGGGTAGATGGGATTAATACTTGCCTGTCTATACAGGGAGTGTCCGCAGGAGTACCAGCCTGCGTACACAGAAGAAGAAGTCTATTCACGATTTTCTTTGGCATTGTCATCATCAGCCGCACCCCATCCCGTTCATGACTCCTGTCTACTCCCCTGTAGCCTGTGATTGTCAGGACTAGGGCGCACACACGAATGTAGTCATATGTGAGAAAACTGTGCTCAGGACTGTGAATGTGGGCACATTTCTCACACTTGACTTGACGAGGACTCGTATCGTTTTAAAAGGTGTGAAAGTTCCATGGTACGTAGCAGTAATGAGCCACTCATATTAAAAGATGTGCTCAGAGTGTCAGACTTTACTTGACATTCGACATAAACACTTTACGACAGACTCCATGAAAACCCTGTCAAGGAATGTGATTTGTTAGTTTTCCAAAATAAACACATTTTTTTTTCATTAGACAAAGATGTTGTGGAAAATAGGTGCTTTACATGTTAAGAAACGAAACAGGTTCTTTTTGTCATTCAGGCATGCGGAAAATAGATACTTCACATGTTTCAAAACAAAACTGGTTCTTTTTGGTTGCATGGCATCAATGTTAGGGACGAGACAGCCCTGGCCGTCTGCGGTCGGCTGGGCTATAAATAACAAGACTAACTGAGGACAGAGAGTCAGTGGCACCACAAGCACAAACAGACAAGACGACGGCAGCTGAGGACTACAGGAGAGTGATTTCCCCTGCCAGTTCTCACTGACTTCCTGTCCGACTCAACCGACTGTTTTGTGTTTCCTGTGGAGAAGATGCATGACTTTTCCATCCTGGGATTGTTGGTTAAATTCGATCCAATGATTCCGCCGAGAGTGTCCATAATCAGCCGCGTTAATAAACAGACAGACAATGATCCCATACCTTCGATCAAGTATACGTGTCTTCACAAAATCACTTTTTACCAGTGTTTTTGTTTGTTGTTTGTTTGTTTGTGTTATATAGTGTTTTACAGTTACACTGGCATGAACAAGGAAACAGACGGTGTGTGAACGTGCTCAAATCGTCAGTCTGGAACTGACGTCAGACTAAATGGATCGTTTTGAAAAAAGGCGTGGACTTTTGATTTAGCCCTAAAACTTAAACCTGTCTCTGAGCTGGGAGTAGAATCACAAACATTGGGTCGTGTTGCGGAAAAATAAGGGATACATATTCTTTTTGCTCTGCAACTATTATACATTTGAGGCCACCAATTCATGTACATTTCCGTGTCATCATACACATTGCTTGCAGGCTGTTTATGCTATTATTCACTTTATTGCGTATCCTGCTTATCTAACCAATGACAGAACAGATTTGTTTTTAAAAATATTCTTTCAGTCTCGACGGCTTTGAAAGCAGAGCACGACTGTTCAAAGTACAGAATGTCTGACTGTAGCCGCCATTCGCTTCAAGTTTCTTCAGTGTCCCATAGACTGCCTAGCGTTTAAAGGGTAATCTCCCCTTCGTTTAAACGACCACCTACATACTGAGTCTACTGACAGGCACAGAGGAGGAAAAGGCTACGCGGCGTATTGCCGGTCTGAACGGAAACCAGTGCTAGGTAGTAGAAGGGTCAAATCGTAGGCTACCGGCAACGTCGTTTTTCCTGTCCTGAATTTCTGAAATCACACCAGTGACAGCAATTCTTGCCATACACGATGCTGGTCAATGTTGCGTGCTTCTAGCACACGGATACTCCAGAAGGGTTCATGTAGACTTTAGACAAGATAGTAGACAGGTAGACGGATGCCGAGACAACCACACATACATAGACTGATACAGGAAAAGGGAGAGGCACCGAGGAGTGACGTAGATGCTGTCTCTGCCAACCGCCACCAGCAGGCGGGACTCAAAGTCCTGGTGAGGAGGATTCCTCAAAGTCCAGGTGAGGAGGATTATTCAAAGTCCAGGTGAGGAGGATTCTTCAAAGTCCAGATGAG
>JADBJO010004122.1:38956-41456 GCA_016801955.1 Conus betulinus | reverse complement strand
CGTGTTTGTAAAGGCTTTCAGCGAGGTTATGAGACACCATGAATTAGAACTCTATTAAGCATTTTTGCTCACAATGATCTAAAGCACAGACTACTGTCACTTCTGCGCAAAAAGTAATAATAAAAACAGTTTTGACAGTTCTAATCTATAGCGGACGATTTTTTTTCATGGTCTATGAGAGGGAGAGAGAAAAAAAATGCCCCCCTCCCCCCTCCAAAAAAAAAAAAATGAAGAAGAGTCAGCTTGATCTACACCCACCCTTACTTCTAGTGATAAACTTGTCTCAGTGACAAATAGTGATAATCCTGATCCCTACCCCGTTCTCAGACCCCCAGTCTGGACAGGGATCACCCTGCTTTAACAGGCCTGTGTCCAGTCTCAGTCCATGCAGTGGTCATCCTACTTCTCCCGTCTGTTCCAGGTCCCTAGTCTGAACCGTGATCACCCCAGCTTGCTCACAGCTTGCTCACAGTCTGAGTGGTCGTCACTCGAGTTCTTCTGCCTGCTTTTAATCCCTAGGCCGAAGGCTGGTCATCATCACACTTCTCCTTCAGTCTGAAGGATGGTCACCCTACTTGCCCTGTCTGTTCCCAGTCCCGAGTCTGAACACTGGTCAACCTAGTTCTGCTACCTCTTCACAGCTTGAACAGTGGTCCCTGGTTCTACCGCCTGTTCATAGGAAAAGCAGTGGTCATCATGGTTCACCTTCTTTGTTCCCAGTTCCTGATCTGAACAGTGGTCACCTGATATGAACAGTGGTCACCTGATATGAACAGTGGTCATCACCTGAAATGAACAGTGCTCATCCTGGTTCTCCTGCGGTTTCCCTTTCTCCAATCTGAAGAGGGATCACCCTAGTTCTGCTCATTCACACTCTAAACAGTGGTCATACAAGTTCTCTTTTGTTTTCAGTCCCCAGCCTAATTAATGGTAACCCTAGTTCTGCTGCTTGTTACCTTTTCTAGTCTGAACAACGGTCATCCTCGTTCTCCTGCCTGTTCTCCTATCCCAATCTGAACAGTGGTCACCCTACTTCTCCTGCCTGTTCTCCTGTCCCAGACTGAACAGTGGTCACCCTACTTCTCCTGCCTGTTCTCCTATCCCAATCTGAACAGTGGTCGCCCTACTTCTCCTGCCTGTTCTCCTATCCCAGACTGAACAGTGGTCACCCTACTTCTCCTGCCTGTTCTCCTATCCCAGAACTGAACAGTGGTCACCCTACTTCTCCTGCCTGTTCTCCTATCCCAGACTGAACAGTGGTCACCCTACTTCTCCTGCCTGTTTCTCCTATCCCAATCTGAACAGTGGTCACCCTACTTCTCCTGCCTGTTCTCCTATCCCAATCTGAACAGTGGTCGCCGTGGTTCTCCTGCCTGCTCCCTGTTCCCAGTCTGAGTATAGATCACTCTACTTCTCCTGCCTGTTCTTTGTCCGTAGTCTGATCAGCAGTCAACCTACTCCCCTCTGTCTGAATCGTCGTCATGTTTATTCTTCTGCCTGTTTTCTAGTCCCCAGTCTCACATCGCCTGGAGAAGACCTCTGCGAGTGCACTGAACACACACACACACACACACACACACGCACGCACGCACGCACGCACGCACGCACGCACGCACGCACGCACGCACGCACGCACGCACAACGCACGCACGCACGCACGCACGCACGCACGCACGCACGCACGCACGCACGCACGCACGCACGCACACGCACGCACGCACACACACACACACACACACACACACACACACACACACACACACACACACGTCACCACCACCACCACCATCGCAACTTCTGCTACTACTCAGACTTAAGTATGGCGGTAATTTCCTGAACAATTAAAGAGGAGTGACACAGATCTCTATAATGTCGCGTTGATAACAATGACAAGATTACAGTCGGTTTCAGTTTCAGTTTCAGTTTCATCAAGGAGGCGTCACTATGTGCGGACTAGTCCATATACGCTACACCACATCCGCTAAGTTTTGAGACCACACCACTCAAGATTTGAAGCTGATGGATAAATGAATTAACAACTAAGATGAGAGAATTGAAGAAGAGGGTCTCGTGGCTACGACTCAGCGAATGTCTGACCTACGCATTAGCCCAGCGCGCTGATCAGACCTTGAGTGCCCACCTACCATTACAGTAAGAAAGGGATAGGACTGAGAAGGGGGGAAGCTGATTTCAAGATCGTAGAAGGGAATCCGGTCGTGGACGAAGAAGGAGATGGGGGCGTGGAGGTGTATGGGTTGATGGTAAGAGAATTAAAATTGAGAGAGAGAGAGAGAGAGAGAGAGAGAGAGAGAGAGAGAGAGAGAGAGAGAGTGAGGAGGTTAGTTACCTCTAAGGACACAGGAAAACAAAGTACTTATCTTCTCCTATCATCATTTTGATTCTGCGCCAAATCTGAGAAGATAGTGGTTTTCTCTTTCTTCATTTTGATTTTGCGCCTTATATGAGAAGGTAAGTGGTTTCTCGTTCTTCGTTTTTCACT
>JADBJO010004122.1:28956-33956 GCA_016801955.1 Conus betulinus | reverse complement strand
CACACACACACACACACACACACGCACGCACGCACGCACGCACGCACGCACACACACACGATAGATAGATAGATAGATAGATAGATAGATAGATAGATAGATAGATAGATAGATACATAGACACATAGATAAATCAGTAAAAAATTTTTTAGAGAAACCATAAAAAAACATAAGAGAGAACACCGAATTCAACCTCTGGAAAAATACATATGAAGTTATACAATGGTTTAAAAAAAAACTCAACAAGCAAGAAAACACAGTCTTTATAACATTTGATGTAGTAGATTTTTATCCATCTATAGATGAAGAGCTGCTCGCCAAAGCTATAAAATTTGCCAACAAATACACTGAAATATCAGGGTTAGAAATGGAAATCATTTTCCATACAAAAAAAAACTTTACTCCACAGCAAAAAAAAAACGAGACTTGGACCAAGAACACCAGGAAAATCAACTTTTGATGTCACTATGGGATCGTATGATGGTGCCGAAACCTGCGAACTTGTCGGACTATTCATGCTATCTAACATTCAAAATAAACTGGGAAAACAAATTGGACTGTACAGAGATGATGGCCTCGCTGCACTGAGTGATAGCCCTAGAAACATTGAAAATAAGAAAAAAAGAATTGTGCAAAATCTTCCACGACCAAAATTTAAAAATCACCACAGAAGCTAAACAAAAAGATAGTGAATTATTTAGACATCACGTTAGACCTCAACCAACATACATTTAAACCATACAAAAAAAAACCAAATGACACACCTGTTTATGTAAATATCAAAAGTAATCACCCACCTTCCATACTCAAAACGATACCTAGAGGCATAAAAAAACAAGAGATTATCTAATCTGTCATGTAATGAAAAACAGTATTAATAACACTGCAGCTGAGTACCAAGAAGCGTTACACCAAAGTGGCTACAACTACAAATTACACTATGACCCAGGAAATGATATGAGCAGACACAAGAAGAACAGGAAAAGGAAAAATCATATGGTACAACCCCCCCCCCATACGATGGAAGAGTTAAAAAAAAACGTTGGAAAAAATTCTTTAAAATTCTGACATCTTCTTTCCCAAAAGAGCACAAGCTGTTTAAGATATTTAAACAGGCACAACATCAAATTATCATACTCATGTATGCCGAATCTCAAAAAACATCATTGATTCAACAAAAACACGAAAAGCAGTACAGAGACAAACGAGGGTGAAGAAAGGAAATCTTGCAACTGTACCAAGAAACAACAGTGCCCTCTAAACAATAAATGCCTCCACAGCAATATTGTATATCAAGCCACTGTAAAAATCAGAGAACGCTGAAGAAACATATATAGGTATCACTGAAAACCAATTTTAAAACTAGATATGCAAATCATAAACAGTCATTTAACAAAGAAAGATACAAAAAATCAAACAGAATTGAGTAATATTTGGAAACTCAAAGATAAAAAAAAATAGACTACAACATATCCTGGAAAATCTTAAAAAGAGCTGCATCATATAATAACATTTCAAAAAGATGTAATTATGCCTAACAGAAAAAAATATATGATCCTATGCAAACCAAAATTAGCAACCCTAAACACTAGGATAGAAATGGTTAACAATTGCAGACACAAATGGAAGTTCCTATCAGCGAGCAGAAAAAAAAAAAAAAAACACATGAAAAAAACACTGACCGCACGTGATGGCAGACAGCGAACACGTATAAAAATTGTGTATATACCGTTTTTCTCACACACACACACACACACACACACACACATTAATACAGCCATACTCCATCTTCGGGGAAGGTGCATGCTACGTGTAACGTGTCATCCATACCAACGGCCAAACGGGCCGTCTCTTCCGAAAGTTGGTGATGGGATTTGACGTGTGTGCAAGATGTTATGCGTGTGCCTTCACACAGGGAACCTCGGTTTATAGTCTCATTCGAAGGACTATGGGAAATAGAGTCAGAACCAATTTAATTCCGAGGGAACCCCCCCCCCCCCCCCCCCCCTGTATCTAAACGGCCCGGCGGAGATTCGAACCCGCAACCTCAAGATTACGACCGGCGTTCTACCACTGAGCTATTCCGGCCCCCGTATTATTTTTGCCTCATCGAAAACAAGGACAGGAAGCAAAATGTTTAAACAGACTGTAGTTTTCACGCACTCCTTTGAAGTAATCTTTCTTCAAAGATCATCAAATTCTGTATATGCTCTCATAAAGTAAAATTCAGCTCCAATCACTCATTTCATAATTACGATATATGCAAAAAATATTTATGTATCACGATTTCAACAGAGTGTTATATGTGTGTGTGTGTGTGTGTGTGTGTGTGTGTGTGTGTGTGTGTGTGTGTGTGTGCGTGCGTGCGTGCGTTGCGTGCGTGCGTGTGTGCGTGCGTGCGATTGCGTGCGCGTGCGCGTGCGTGCGTGCGTGCGTGCGTGTGTGTGTGTGTGTGTGTGTGTGTGTGCTGTGCGTGCGTGCGTGCGTGCTGTGTGTGTGTGTGTGTGTGTGTCCCCGTCTGCCTCAGTCCCTATTGCAGAGTTTCACGATCACTATAGACGTGCGTTCGTCTGATCTTCAGGTAGTTCTCTCCGGGGAGACCACGTGACCAAAGTATAGCAGCATTAATGTTTTAATTCATCTGGGCATATTTTTTCTTTACCTGTTACACTGAAGCAAAATTTAGAAAGAGTTGGGGTTAGTTGCCGCCAAGCACATTGACAAACAAAGCACAGGACAAGACACGATGCATTTCGACCTCTTGGGTCTTCTTCAAGCAAAAACATAGATCACATTTAACATTTAGGACAGTACAAACAAAGAACGAGAGAGGAGACTTATCTGATGTCCATGTGGTGTGCTGTGAAGAATGGCCGCCAGAAGGATATGACAGAGGGGATTATGGGAGAGGAAAAGGAGGGGGGGGGGGGGGGGTTGCGAGGAGGGAGGGGATGAGTGAGGCGATGGGGTTGTGTGGTTAGTTTAGTGGGGTGGTGTGGTATTATGTGACGGTTGTGATTAAGATGGATTGATAATAATGCTAAGGGGGGGGGGGGGGGGGGGGGGGGGGGGGGGGGTGGGGGGGGTGGGGGGGGGGGGGGGGGGTTGAGATATAAATATGCATATATATATAATTATATTAAAAAAAAAAATATATATATATAGCTATACAATATACATATGTATATATAGAAGGGATGGTAATAGTAATAATGATAGCGCTAGTAATTATAATAAATAAGTAGAAGAATAAAATGAAATGAGAGTAACTAATTAAAACAAAAATAAAAGGGGGGGGGGGGAGGAGGGGGGAGGGTAGGTAGTGTGTGTGTGGGGGGTGGGGGTGGGGTGGGAGGGGGGGCAAGAGAAGGAGAACTCATATATCTGCATCCACTATGAGGTGGGGGGTGGGTGTGGGAGGTTCATACAAATAGTGCTGTTGAGAAAGTAAACAATGCTGTGGGATGATGTTTATTGTAACAGGTGAAGTAATGTGTTGGCAGAAATATTACAGAATTGAAGCCAAGGACACCTTGCTAGATACCACGAGTGCTTTTTGCATACGCTAATAACATAATGCGCACGACCTCCCAGTTAACAATTTCATCACACACACACACACACACACACACACACACACACAATGACCATGTCTCAGACACTCCACTTAAGTTCAAGATGAGAGGCGGAAGTCTAAATCCTTCGCGGGAAAACAGGACAAAACAGATCCGAGTTATCTTCCTTCGTAGGTATGAATTATGTGTCAATAGGGGGCCGAAATAGCTCAGTTTGTAGAGCGCCGGACTCGTGATCCTGGGGTTTCGGGTTCGAATTTCGATACAGGGGGATTTTTCCCTCAGAATTAACATTGGTTCTGACTCCATTCCCCATACTGTCCTTCGAAAGAGACTATAAACCGAGGTTCGTGTGTGAACGCACGCACACAACATCTTGCACACACGTCAAATCCCATCACCAACTTTGGGAAGAGAAGGCCAGTTTGGCCGTTGGTATGAATGACACGTTTACACATAGCATGCACATTCCCCGAAGATGGAGATATGGCTGCTTTAATGGCGGGATTGAAAAAACGGTCACACACACAAAACTCCACTGCCTGTCTTAAACAGGCAGTGTCCGCGGGGAGTATCAGCCTGCCTACGCAGAAAGAGAGAAAAGAAAAATGGGTCAATAAATCGAAGCCAGTCAGATACTAAAACAGAGAGAGAGAGAGAGAGAGAGAGAGGAGAGAGAGAGAGGAGAGATACACTTACCGACGGGAGAGAGAGGGGAGAGAGAAGGAAAAGTCCATCTTTTTTGTAGAGGATCCAACTCCTTTACACTACTGATGACCTGGTGGAGAGTGAGGGGTAAGAGGACATGAGGCACTAGGGGGTTAGGAGATGAGAGAGAGAGAGAGACGAGGAGAGAGATGAGAGAGAGAGTAATTGAGAGAGAGAGAGAGAAGAGAGAGAGAGAGAGAGAGAGAGAGGAGAGAGAGAGAGAGAGAGAGAGAGTACGGGGCATGGCACTGGGAACGAGCACTCACCACAACGACCCAAGCTGATTCCTGGCAGGTTGTGGGCTTGGCTCCTAAGACTCTGCAACAGCACGAAAGTTCTATTGACCAATCGGGGGGGGGGGGGGGAGGGAGGGGGGAGGGGGAGATGAAAAGGGCAGAGGCGGTAATGGGGGATTGGGGTGAGGGCAGGAGGTTGCAGAAGAGATCCGACGAGACGGGTACAGTACTATCTCTTTTGGATTGATTTGACCTTTCCCGCATCCATTACCGCCAAAGAAAGGGAGACCGAGAGCTGAATGGGATATGAAGAAGGGTCTGGGGAATGAGGAGGAAAGGGGGTAGCGCGGGGGTGGGGGGGGGAGGGTAGTCTGTGGACATATTTAATGACATCCTAGATTGCTTCCAGTTATCCACAAGGGGTGACGAAGGGCAGGGTGGGTGGGAGAGTAGTGGCAGAAGGGGAAGGAAGTGAGGGGTA
>JADBJO010004122.1:17500-22500 GCA_016801955.1 Conus betulinus | reverse complement strand
TGGTGGTCCACATGCTACTGTCTGAAGTGCTAGTCACACATACTACTGTCTGAAGTGCTGGGTCCACATGCTACTGTCTGAAGTGCTGGTCCACTGTCTGAAGTGCTGGTCCACATGCTACTGTCTTAAGTGCTAGTCACACATACTACTGTCTGAAGTGCTGGTCCACATGCTACTGTCTGAAGTGCTGGTCTACGTGCAACTGTCTGAAGTGCTGGTCACACATGCTACTGTTGGAAGTGCTGGTTCACATGCTACTGTCTGAAGTGCTGGGTTCACATGCTACTCTCCGAAGTGCTGGTGCACTGTCTGAAGTGCTGGTTCACATGCTGCTGCCGAAGTGCTTGTCCACGTGCTACTGTCTGAAGTGCTGGTCCACGTGCTACTGTCTGAAGTGCTGGTCACACATGCTACTGTCTGAAGTCCTAGTCCTGAAGATTTATAAATATGTGTGGGATTGAATATTTTTTGCGTCTTTTGTTTAGTATAGTAACTTTAATAATCTTCTGCCATTTCTTTTGTCACCTGTGTAACTATAAACATTTGAACACATTATAAGCATTAGCTTCTTCTTCTTGTTCAAATTCTCACATTTATTGTAAAACTGTGATTATAAAGTGAACATGCATTTATTTAAAACCAACATGCAGTCCACACTGTGTTGTTTTATTATTTTGTTTTAAATTACTAACAAGTTGAGTTTGTTTTGTTTTTGTTTGTTGTTGTTGTTTTTTTTCCTATCACCCTGACTATAACCACGTTGACTTAGACCAAGAATCCGTATGTCGCTTTATGCCTTTTGTAAGTAAGTAATTTGTAAGTAATGTTTGCATGGAAGCTCACCTCAGAATCGAAAAACGAAACTTCCCGAAAACGGATAAACCGTCTTGCCACGTAAGAATATCATGAGCACTCAGCGACAGGAAAAGCCACACGTTTGATGAAAGCTAAGAGACAGATCTTAATGCCCACCCCTACCCCTACCCCCCCCCCCCCCCCCCCCCTCCCGCCTTCCCCGTCCTTGCTCACACCTTCCCCATCTCCACCTCCTCCTTCCTTGCTTTCGCTTCGCTTTCGCTTTCGCCTCCCTTTTTTTTTCATTCAATCATTCTATATCCGTCTTCGTTTCCCCTCTTCCCTTCCCCCCCCATCCGCCCTGCCCGCTAACTCTGTCATTGTGTGTCTCACTTTCCCCATCTCCCTACCTCTCGCGTTCCCGTGTCGACGTTGGGAAGGTCAAGGGAGAGAAATTGCGTTGGTCATAGGTGTGATCACGGTTATTTCCCTTAGTTCCGATTCGAGTCCCGTTCGCTTCATTTTCTGATCATCGACATTTGTCTCACCCGAAATGCGACTGTTTATCTCTGCAATTCATTCTTGATCTATTCGGTATGGTAATGAGTCACCATAGATTTATGTGAAGATGATCAATAAAACTGTGGATTTGCTTGGGAGCAAAACCACGAACACGGAGAACACGTTTTATGTGTTAGATGATCACGCAGTGTGAAATGTGTGTGTGTGTGTGTGTGTGTGTGTGTGTGTGTGTGTGTGTGTGTGAGAGAGAGAGAGAGAGAGAGAGAGAGAGAGAGAGAGAGAGAGAGAGAGAGAGAGACAAATTCTTCAAAGAAGAGAAATTTTGTCAATGTGCCTAGCTTGTCATAAGTGTTTCTCTCAGCATTGGCTAACTTAGTGACAACATGCACCAACATGTAACAACAATATGTAACAACATGTACCAACATGTAACAACACAATATGTAAACAACAACACAACAACAACAACAACAACATGTACCAACATGAAACAATACGTAACAACATGTAACAATAATATGTAACGACATGTAACAACAAAATGTAACAACGTGTAACAACAACATATCACAACAACATGTGACAGCAACATGCAACAAAAACATGTGACAACGACATGCAACAACGACATGTGACAACGACATGCAACAACGATATGTAACTACATGTAACAAGAACATATAACAACAACCTGTGACAACAACATGTGACAACGACATGTGACAACAACATGCAACAACGACATGTGAGAACAACAACATGTAACAATGGCATGCAACAACAACATGTAACAACAATACGTGACAACAACGGATGAAACACACCACATACTTGACCGAATTGCTAGACTGGGGCATTGATTCTCTACCCGAGTATTGACCGATTTATTCAGCTCTTTAGTTACCTACATATTTGGTTATACTCGCTGAATATGCATCATTTATTTTTGTCATACAGTCATTCACGGTCTTCTTTATCATTAATGGTATTAGTACTGTCATTAGCAGCAGCAGCAGCAGCAGCAGTTTCTGCAGAATTTGCTTGAGATAAATCCATTAGAAATATTTCAGTATGATTATGAAAATGACATAACATTGTACATGAAAAGGATAATGATAATAATAATAATGATGATGATGATAATAATAATAATAATAATAATGATAATATGATGATGATGATGATGATGATGATGATGATGCATCATCTGAAACGAAATATATAATTATTATTTCTTTACAGTACACAAGCGCGCCCGTGTGTGTGTGTGTGTGTGTGTGTGTGTGTGTGTGTGTGTGTGTGTGTGTGTGTGTGTGTGTGTGTGTGTGTGTGTGTGTGTGTGCAAAACTTGTAACCTGCTGCGGTGCAGTACTGTAATCAAATTTCATTCATAGAAGTCCCGCTGATCCATAATTTTTCTTCATCTTCATTACTACGTCAACTTAGATCAGATGGATCATTTGAATGATAGATTTTGGATTCTAGAATATTGGATTCTTTTATTCCCCCTCGCCCCCTCTTTTTTTTTTTTTGAGAGACCAGTTATAACGATTCACGCTTTAAAGTACAAAAGCTACCGAATGATGAATGTTATTAAAGTGAAAATAATTATGTCAGGAACACATTTCATGTGCCTGTGGCCAGACTGGTCATGGCTAAAGAGAACTGTCACTTCGGACATGTCTGCACCGTCAATGACACGATCAAGGAAGGCCAAGGAGCTTCCCTTCAATAATGCCTTGCTGAACTTGACGGTACCCGAGATTCAGCGGCCCTTTTTACTCCCTTGGTGCTTTGCGCGGGCGCATATAGAGTTCATTTTCTCTGTCATTTCTCGCAGCATTTTCATCACATCGGAAATGTTACTTTCTTCGTTGTTTCCGTTGTCATTAGCTCGGGGGTGCGTAGACGAAGGACTGTCCGTGTTGGAAATCTTGGCTTGATGCAGGTTTTGCTCGTTTTGCTTGGTGCCAGGTCCAGGATGCGGCTCAGCGCCGCCTATCACCAACAACACAAGTAGCGTGGAAAAGGCAATGGCAGCAGAGAAATTGTTCATTTTCAATCCTGTCACACGTTCTGCTGCTTTCTCCGCTCTTCTCGCCAGTAGAGTGTTCAGCACAAAAGCGAAGTGTCCAATTCTTGCCCGATAAAGGCTGACTTCACAGCCCATCGTTCGCACGAGAGAACTGGTTTCACTTGCAAGTGTGACAGCGACGAGAGCTCAGCAGAAGCACGTCCATTCAGTTCGACGGTTAAGGGATTTTTCTCCTGCACGCGCGCGCGCGCGCGCGCGTCTGTGTGTGTGTGTGTGTGTGTGTGTGTGTGTGTGTGTGTGTGTGTGTGTTGCAAAATGTCTTTGAGATGAGGCCCTGACGTGAGACAAAAAGCCCAGAGCATCTCATTCTGTGTTCTCTTAATGGCGATTGTAATAGGCCTGATTTCACGACGAGTTTGGGCCTAGCTATAGCTCATGAGGGTGTCGGAGCCCGCTTTAGACCAGAGAGAGAGAGAGATGTGCAGAAAGGCAGGGCTGTGAGAGAGAAAGAGACAGAGAGGTGAAAAGAGACACGAAAGGGAGGGGGGGAGGGGTAGGGGACACGAAGGTGAAAAGGGGAAAGGAAATAGGAAAGAGAGAGGAAGACTAAAAGGAAAACAGCTAAAAGCATATAGAGAGAATAAGGGAAAGAGGTTTTTTTTGTTTTTTTTTTTTTTTTTTTTTGTTGTTGTTGTTTTTTTTACTTCCCCCAAGTCGACTGTACTTGTATACTTGTTTGGGTGAAGAAGTATGTAAAAGAAGAAGCAAGTCAAACTATGGTAAGGAGTATGCCAAACTATGCCAAAAATCGCCCCCGATGCGACAGTACCTGAATGCAAGCCCACTTTCTGTCCCCTGTTGAAACAGGGGCAGACAACATGGTAAGAACTGTCGTTGGACGGACGTGGGGGTAGTCTCCCTTCAATGGGAGACTCCCATACAGCCTACTCTTCAAAGAAGGCAGCACTGTTTTGTGGATAAAAGAAAAAAAAACTTAAAATCACAAATCACAAATGGAAAAAACATTGTTACGAAAATGTATCCATTCAGCGAAAAAAAAATTGAAAATTATGGACCAGCATTTGGTACAGGATACATGAGCTCTAATTTGTTCTGGAGACACACCTTTATAGCCTATAGGGAATTCTGTCTTTGCGTGACACCACAAACATTAAATGAACTTCTAGCTGAACCTGTTTTCTATAATGACAAGATAAAAAACAGGAAATGAGATAATTAAACAAAAGAAATTAATTGAGAAAGGAAAGCATGCAATAAAACATTTTCTGAAGGAAAATGGACAATTTATGAACTTTGAAGACTCCAAATATGTGATTGTCGATATAGTATAGTATGATGATGATTATACTATAAATTTTGTCTCATACTGTGGATGGATTTCCTCGATGAAAGAATTCATAAAGAAAACTGGAATAAAACCTGATAATAATAATGCAAACACAATTCAGAACATGCCGCGAGGGCTTTTAATATTATTATGAAAGAAACATAAGGAGCTAAACGATACTATGACATTTTTACTCAAGATGAGCGTAAGCCAAACCTGTTGCTCTCAATGGCTACAGAAACTTAATTCTGAAGTTTCTTGGAATAAGGTATTTGCCCATGTCCACAAATTAAAGATGTA
>JADBJO010004122.1:0-10000 GCA_016801955.1 Conus betulinus | reverse complement strand
GAAACTGTAGCTGGAAAGAATCTAACTTATGAAGTTATCTCGCTTACATCGCACTCCAGAGCACATGCGTGCGTGCGTGCGTGTGTGTGTGTGTGTGTGTGTGTGTGTGTGTGTGTGTGTGTGTGTGTGTGTGTGTGTGTGTGTACGAAAGAGAGATAAATGGACAAAAAGATACACAAATTACACCCATCTGTTAATAACTATGGCAGGAATAGCTCAGTTGGTAGAGCACCGGACTGATCCTGGGGTTGCGGGTTGGAATCTCCGACGGGCCGTTTCGGTACAGGGGGTACTTTTCCTTCGGAATTAACATTGGTTCTGACTCCATTTCCCATACAGCCCTTCGAATGAGACTATAAACCGAGGTTCCGTGTGTGAACGCACGCATAACATCTTACACACACGTAAAATCCCCATCACTAAATTCGGAAGAGAGAAGGCCAGTTTGGCCGTTGGTATGGATGACACGTTACACACAGCATGCACCCTGCGTAAGAAATGAAAAGACTGAAGGAAGTCAGGAAACTGAGTGAACGATATTGAATGATATGGACTGGATGACACGGGAAACGACTGAATGAAGCGCCAGCTGGCAGCTCTTCAGTCGGCACTACCTAGGTAGGCAACGCGTTGTGTAAACGAGTGTGGATTAAAAAAGCGCTCAGAGCTGGGTCTCTAGTCGAGAATAGGCGCTGTATAAGTATTCATCATCATAATGATAATATCAACCACATGTGAATGTGAAAGAGGATTTTACCCCGTTATCAAGCAAACAAATGCACACGAAACAGAAGGTGCAATGTACCCGCTTATCTAATAAAAAGCCGTGTGGGAACTATTGTCTGCGCATTTTCATTTGTGTTATTTGTAACGCTGATGAAGTCATGTATTGAAAATTCTCTTGTCTGTTTGTGTTGTATACTAAATAAAAGAATATATGTGTCCGATACAGGGTATATAGGCAAGCTTGGAATATCCTTTTTGGGGGCATGTTTCTTTCTTTGTTCTGTGTGCTGTCATATCTGCTAGGCGATTCCGTGTCGTAAGCAGCATTCATTTGGACTTACGGGCGCGTGTTTGTTTTCTTGTGGGAGCAAGAGTTACCCTACTTTTTGTTGTTTACTGTTTACTGTTTCCCGCCTCATTTCATATCTACTTTCGTTACTTTGCATCTTTGCTTCAAGTAGACCATTCGACTGTGTAAGTCTGTTTTCCTGGTCTGTAAACTGAGTAAAGGTTACTCTGTTTTGCCATGGAAAGATGTGCGTTATCTCCCCCCCCCCCCCCCCTCCTCTCTCTCTCTCTCTCTCTCTCTCTCTCTCTCTCTCTCTCTCCTCTCTCTCTCTCTCTCTCTCTCTCTCTCTCTCCTCTCTGTGTGTGTGCGTGCGTGCGTGCGTGCGTGCGTGCGTGTGTGTGTGTGTGTGTGTGTGTGTTGTAAGTTGATTCTGCCTCCTCAGTCAGCTAAACTGTTCAATCAAAGAGAAGAAATGCCAACACATGCACTTGAAACGATGCGCCTGCAACAGACAGACACTGTGTTACAAGCAGTTCGACTTCACTTATCATCATCATCATCATCATCATCATCATCATCATCATCATCATCATCATTATTATTATTATTATTATTATTATTATTATCACTATTGGCAGATTCAGACCTGCGTTTTGTGATTCAATGTGACCGCGTTGTGATGTTGATCCGTGCACTGAGAAAAAGGTCATTCTGTTTGAAATGGAAAGACAGGCGTTATAGAGTCATGATCTTTTCGGAACAGGACTATTGTAAAGAATGAATAAGTCTTTTCTTGAGAGAAGGTGAAAGAAACAGTCAAAAGTTTAGAGTGCAAAAAGGCAGAAGGACCAAATGGTTTATCAGGTGAATTTTTTTTTCAAGAACAGCTCAGAATAAAACTAACCAGTTCCTGTTAAGTTGTTCAATTTTCATTTTGATAATGGTTTACCTCCCCATTAGTGATGCCTGCCAGTTATACAGCCATTGCACACAACAGCACCTTGAACAACACTGACAACTATGGAGGCATATTGAACACTTCTAGTCATTATTCAGTCATTTTGAATAAGCGGTTCACAGAGTGGGTGGATGAAAGACAGTATTATTGGAAAAGAACAAGCAGGCTTTCAGAGCGAAAGAAAAACATCACAGGTTTGACCACACATTCATTCCTATGTCTGTAATCCAGAAACAACTATAAAGACAAAGAAAAGTGTGTATAGCGTTCAATGATTTTCGAAAACTTTCATTCTGTTGATAGGAAAGAAAGAATTGTGGAAACTATTACTTATGAATGGTTTCAATGGGAAGATTTTGAAGGCTGTGGAAAATAGGTGTAATGTTCACACCGGTGGTGATTCTGATGCCTTTCCGGTTTTGTTTTTTTTTAAACAGGGTGTGTGTGTTTCACCAGTTCTGTTTTCATCCTTTAGTAATTAATAACAAAGGGTGTTTCACCAGTGTTAAACAGGGCACTCGCTGGACTTCGTTGTATCGTTCATTCTTCTGTTTGCCGGTGACGTTTTTTGTTCTCTGACAGTATTTAGAACCCGTTAAAACGTTGTTTGTTGTTGTTGTTGTTGTTTTTTTAATCCCAGTTCTTATAGAACAGGGAATACTTTACAATGGGAACGAAGAAATGTTGTCTGTGTATCTGTCTGTATGACTGTCCGTGGTCAAAATGTGTTCCACTCGCTCCAGACAAAACTTCTGGGCCGATCTTTCTGAAAATTTGTACGTATGTTCATTATACGTCACGGGGATGCCTGATTTTATTTTACCAGAATAGCTGTTACTAATGGTTATAACGGCCCCATAATGTTTTCGTTCTTTATGGAATATCTCAGAAAGTGTTTGTATTCAGATAAACTGGAAGTACGTTTACATGCTTTGCATCTTGTTTTTGTTTCAGAGAGCTGGGTGATTTGATCTGATTCTAAATTTGGATACATCCAGTATAGTGATTTTCCATTTAGAAATGGTGGATATTTGTGAGGTTTGTCTTCATAAGAAAGATAGTCACGTGGACACCAGAAATTAGAGACAGTCAACATTTACAAATAGCTTGGAATCTATTTTTTCTTCGAGATGTACATTTATATACACTTTCAAAACTCTTGCAGATCGAGCTAGAATAAGGATTGTCAGCAATAATTACAGCGCTCAGGGCTACTGGGGAGCACACACCTCAAGTGTTCTCTAAATTGTTCGATCGTCAAATACAACCTTTATTATAAGTATAGATCAGAACTCTGTGGTTTGATAGTAGACCAACAACGTATAGAAAGAACACATCTTTTCAGCATGAAAAGAAGTTTTAAATACGAGTCCAAAATCGCTAAGACAATTCATATATTGTGAGGCAGCACTAACAGTGAACGTGTAAAGTTCTGGCTGAGATTAGTGAGTGTGGATGGAAAACACAGATACCCTCTCCTTCTCCGTCAGCTCACAGTCAGTTACCATCACTTCAAAAGGGGTCAGTCACATCGACATGACCCCTCTCGGTTTCGGGGTCATGCCACTGGTCCCAGGGTCCGTTGGTCCAAGTCATTAAATATGTGTAAATATACAGTAGTAGTATGTGACTATCTTGAAAACACAGGAGAGAGAGAGAGAGAGAGAGAGAGAGAGAGAGAGAGAGAGAGAGAGAGAGAGAGAGAGAGAGAGAGAGAGGAGAGAGAGGAGGGAGACAGACAGACAGTTTCTTTTTACTGGATCCAACGGACCTCGAGACCAATGGACCTTGGGACCAACGGACCTCGGGACCAACGAACCTTGGGACCACGAACCTTGGGACCAATGAACCTTGGGACCAACGAACCTTGGGACCAATGAACCTCGGGACCAACGAACCTTGGGACCAACGGACCTCGGGACCAACAAAACCTTGGGACCAACGGACCTCGGGACCAATGGACCTTGGGACCAACGGACCAACGGGGACCAACGAACCTTGGGACCAACCAACGAACCTTGGGACCAATGAACCTTGGGACCAACGAACTTGGGACCAATGAACCTTGGGACCAACGAACCTTGGGACCAACGGACCTCGGGACCAACGAACCTTGGGACCAACGAACCTTGGGACCTCGGGACCAACGAACCTTGGGACCAATGGACCTCGGGACCAACGAACCTTGGGACCAATGGACCTTGGGACCAGTGACAAGCTCCCCTTCAAAAGGAATCTTATGTTACTTGGCTATACTGTGTTCGTAGTCAAATTCATTCAAGTTTCAATGCATGCATTCTTTTTTTTTTTTTTTTTTAAGTGTTTAAAAACTGCCGATAAACGTTGGTTTACGACGTGTCTTTTTTAAAGTGAAGAATTGCCTTGTCCCTCTTCCCCTGTCATACGCAGTTATTTACAGTACATGGCGAATGTACGTTATACTGATGGCTAGTGTCCTTTCTGTTGACATGTACTTGAAAGGAGGTACACTCTTTGTTTATATGCCCGAAATGAGGAACTGAGGAAGGAACTGACATACCTGAAAACTTCAAACACCCGGTCCGTCGTTGCTGAAACTTACCTTACTCTGAGTTTACGAAAATGCTGAACAAGGTGCGAAAATGTGTACATGTACAAAGCACTAAGTCTAAGACCACAATGTCTCATATATTCCTTATTGCCTCCCTCCCTCCCTCCTTCCTCTCTCTCTCTCTCTCTCTCAAAAGTGTACACTCTAAAATGTTCCTTCAAGAATAATGATAAATAATGATATAATGATAATTATAATAATGAATAATAATATAACTATAAAAATGATATTTTTAACAACGATAATGATAATGATATCAATGTAAATTATCATTATTTTATGTGATGATGATGATCATTATTATTATTATTATTATTCTCATTATCACTGTTATCATTACTATCATTACCTTTATTATCTTTGATGGTGTTGTTTAAGATTTATACAGATTAACGTCCCAGTCAAATTTAACTCCCTTCCCAAAATGCACATCTTAAAATTTGTTAGTGAAAGTTGATTCCAACATGTTACAGTTTGTTTGTTTGTTTGTTTGTTTTTCAACATTTAGGGTACCTACGTCCTTGAAAGAACAGGGAGGAACGGAGGAGTTGGGAGGGAAGTAGTAAGAGGAAGAGGGAAGAGACGGAGGGCCGGGGGAGGAGTGGGAGGAGGGGAGGGAGGAGGCGATGGCCGAAATGTTGAGAGACCAGAGGGGATTGATGGAGGAGAGAGAAAAACGAAAAAGGAAGTATGAAGTGGAGTGGGGCCAGAGAGAGAGAGAGAGAGAGAGAGAGAGAGAGAGAGAGAGAGGAGAGAGAGAGAGAGAGAGAGTGAGAGAGTGTGTGTGTGTGTGTGTGTGTGTGTGTGTGTGTGTGTGTGTGTGTGTGTGTGTGTGAGTGAGAGAGAGAGAGAGAGAGAGAGGAGAGAGAGAGAGAGAGAGAGAGAGAGAGAGAGAGAGAGAGAGAGAGAGAGAGTTGTGGGAGGGGGAGGGGGAGAGAAAGGAGGAGGGAGAAAGGAACGGACGCAGGGTGCGAGGGAACAGGTAATTATTCAAACGAGCTCAATCACGTGCGGCTCCCCACCTCATGTTCGTCTGTGAACTCTCGGTCTGTCTGTCTGTCTGTCTGTCTCTGTCTCTCTCTCTCTCTCTCTCTCTCTCTGGTCACGTTCCTCCCAGCCACCCCCCCCCCCTCTCTCTCTCTCTCTGGTCACGTCCCTCCCAAACCCCCCATCTCTCCATTTCTCTCTCTCTCTCTCTCTCTCTCTCTCTCTCTCAGAGGAGAGAGAGAGAGAGAGAGAGAGAGAGAGAGAGAGAGAGAGAGAGAGAAGCAAGCGGACACATGTTTCACTGTAGCTAACCTCCACCATCTCGTAAATCTTCCACCGCAGCGCAAATTACGGCGAACAAAAACGCCAAGTACCTTCCTTCCCTACCCCCCTCTCCCCCCGCCTCCCCCCCCCCCCCCCCCCCCCCCACGTCCCCCCCCCCCCGTTCTTCCTCTTCCCTCCCCGTCACCATCGCCCCCTCCACCTCTCCCACACCTATACACCTACACCTCTCCTACACTCCCAACTACCCTTCGCCCTCTCCTCCTTCTCCCTGAAAACATAATCTCTTCTATCGTTACACGCCGGTTCTCGCCTTCATCTCGGGTTCTCTCGTGCTTGGTTTTTACCCGTGTTTCACGTGCTGGGTTTCAACGGCACAAAAATTGTTGTTGAAACTTCACAGGGTTTGGGGGCAGTTGATCTCGGATGGTGCTTAATGTCAAAAGGGTTATGTGTTTGTGCAGTGTTAAATACGAAAGAGGCTGTGCGGTTTATCCGGAGTCTGTTTGTTTTGTTCCAAGTGTCATTCTACCTTCGTGTGGGATAATGTCCTTGCGCGCATCTTCAAGGATACTATCATAACGATTGTTTTCATGAGGGGAAAGGTGAGGTAGAGGGAGGGGGGGGGGGGGCGTT
Organism: Conus betulinus; assembly: GCA_016801955.1. Taxonomy (NCBI): domain Eukaryota; kingdom Metazoa; phylum Mollusca; class Gastropoda; order Neogastropoda; family Conidae; genus Conus; species Conus betulinus. The sequence continues at coordinate 3,532 of JADBJO010004122.1, read as the reverse complement.
GAAGATGAGGGAGTGGGAAGTGGAGGGGGGGGGGGGGGGGGGGGGGCAGGGTGGACGCACAGGAAGTCGATTTAGTTCAGTGACATATACCTGCCCCTGTTTCCGCTTCAAATTCGGGACTACTGCAGCCGAAAAAGTCAATGGTCTTATCTGTCTTTTCATGTTCTTCAGTGATTTTGTGGGAATAAATGAAATGTCGGAAACAGCGATCATAAGGACCGTTGATAATGACGTACATCTGTCACTAGGCGGTGATGTCTGTTGGCATTCTCTTGAGAGAACTGGCATACCGTGTGTGAGACTGTAATGATGTCCACCAATGATGACGAAGATGACGTGCGCCAATGATGACGTCATCTTCGACAGCTATGATCACCAACACCCCAATGGAAGACATTGTTGAGGAGGAGATGTAGCCAGAGATGGAGGGGTTAGCGCACACTGGGCTCAGACGTGGCCTCACGCATGTTGGTGCTCCACGGAAGCTGACGGACATGGTTCTGGCCTCTTCGTTCCTCTAACACGCACAAAGCTCGCGCGGATGTGGCAGCAGACTAGCTGCGTAAGCCGACAATACCTGTGTTTCTGGGAAAGCTACTAGGAGCTAGTGTCCTTCCCGAAAACGGGGTTAAGCTGGGCTCCCTGAGGATCACAACTGTACTCCCTAGCATAATAGTTCTTTTCCACGTTTCCCCAAGGGTAATCAGCGTTTCCTCCATTTTCCCAACGAAAACAGTCATCACTAGTGTTAATCCTAGGTACCACCACTGTTTTTCACTGTTTTCGCGAGGAAAAACCAATAGTCATCTCCAAAGATTAATGAAAAAAAAAAATTGTGATTTCTAGGAAAATAGAAGTGATCCTCAGGATCATAATTAACTTATTTCCTTCGTTTGGGCGATATAACAAGGGCGCCAGTGCGCATGCCCTTGTCATGGTAAACAGCAATCATAGTTGTTTCCTCTGGTAACGTCGTGTTCCTGGCGATGACAGACGTTTTTCTTCAGGAAAACCATGACAACGGGTATTGTTGAAAACAAAATAGGGAAAAACCATGACAACGGTTATTGTTGAAAACAAAATAGGGGAAACAAAGATAACGGTTATTGTTGAAAACAAAATAGGGAAACCATGACAACGGTTATTGCTTAAAACAAAATAGGGAAAACAATGACAACGGTTCATGTTGAAAACAAAATAGGGAAAACAAGGGTAACGGTTCTTGCTTAAAACAAAATAGAGAAAACAAGCATAACGGTCATTATTGAAAACTAGCTAGGGAAAAACAAGGATAACGGTTATTGTTGAAAACAAAATAGGGAAAACAAGGACAATGGTTACCGTTGAAAACAAAATAGGGAAAACGAGGATAACGGCTTCAATAGGGAAAACAAGGATAACGGTTACAGTTTGAAAACAAAATAGGGAAAACAAGGATAACGGTTATTGTTAAAAACAAAAATAGGGAAAACAAGGATAACGGTCATTGTTGAAAACAAAATAGGGAAAAACAAGGATAACGGTCATTGTTGAAAAAAAAAAAACAGGGAAAACAAGGACAATGATAACGGTCCGTTGAAAACAAAATAGGGAAAACGAGGATAACGGCTTCAATAGGGAAAACAAAATAGGAAAACAAGGACGGTTACAGTTGAAAACAAAATAGGGAAAACAAGGACAACTGTTATTGTTAAAAAAAAAAATAGGGAAAACAAGGATAACGGTTACATTGTTGAGAACTAACTAGGGGAAAACAAGGATAACGGTCATTGTTTGAAAACAAAATAGGGAAAACAAGGACAATGGTTACCGTTGAAAACAAAATAGGGAAAACGAGGATAACGGCTTGAAAACAAACTAGGGAAAACAAGGATAACGGTTACAGTTGAAAACAACTAGGGAAAACAAGGATAACGGTTACAGTTGAAAACAAACTAGGGAAAACAAGGATAACGGTTACAGTTGAAAACAAACTAGGGAAAACAAGGATAACGGTTACAGTTGAAAACAAACTAGGGAAAACAAGGATAACGGTTATTGTTGAAAACAAAATACGGAAAACAAGGGTAACGGTCATTGTTTAAAACAAAAATAGGAAAAACAAGGGTAACGGTCATTGTTGAAAACAAAATATAATAAGTGCATTTTTCTTCCTTTTTTCGCTACTTTGCTCAAGGATATTACCTGTTTTCCTGAAGAAAAAAAAAACCATCTATCACAGCGTTTGGATAGTAGTTTGCTCGCATACTAATAGTTGAACAACATTGTTGTCCAGTGTCAGGACAATACTCCCCGGAAGGCTGAAGCACGTGACCACGCGTCTGCTGAAGCACGTGACCGTGCCCCCGCTGAAGCACGTGACCACGCGCCTGCTTACAGCCATGCATTTGTTTCCGTTGTGGGGGTGACGACAGTGCATGATGTCTGTTTGTCGATGATTCCATTGCCCGTTTTCTGTTGTGTTAGATCAGCATTGCTGTGAGCTCTGTTTGGTGAGTTCGTATTTGGCTGTTTTTTTCTCTCTTTCTTTTTTTTTTTTTTTTTAACTCTCTTTGCTTTTCTTTCTTTTTTTTGTGTGTTTGTTTCATTGTTTTCATTGTTTTCTTGTTTGCTTGCTTTTGGCTTTTTCTTTCTTTTTTTTTTCAAAGTTTATAACGTTGTTGTCTCCTTAACATTTTTTTTTTTATTGAAAGAACTAAGTTTGGTTGAAATATTTATGTAAAAAGAATTTTCATTGACTAACTAAACAAATAGAGTACTATTTTCTCGCTGTTTTTTCCCCCCTTAAAAATGAGAGAGGGAGAAATAAAGGAAGACAACTGACTACTCTTAGACCTGCGTGAATCATTTTTCTTCCCTTAGTCGACTGACAAAAAAAAAGGGGGAAAGAAAAAAAGAAGGAAAAAAAAAGCCAGTTTCTTGCGTGAATTCGATTGTCTTCACTACAGACCGATGGAATAGAATGATAACTGGATGTCAGTGTAGAATGATAACTGGATGTCATGTAGAATGATAACTGGATGCCAGTTTACCCAGAATGTTGACGTTGGGCCTTTCACCTGAGACTTTAGAGACAAACGTTCAACCAGGTGTCCAGTTCAGCCTGAAAATGTGGATCCAGTTGCAAAGTGAGACGACTGCAGGCGAAATGTAAACAAATCTGAAATAAATGATAGCGAACCGCCCAGAGAAACGTGGACAAACGAGTCACAAAGACAAAACACGACGCGTTTCGACCTCTTAGGTCTTCTTCAGGCAAGACACAAACCGATAGTGAAAAATTCGCTCATTTTCATTGTGCTATTTGTTTGTGTCTTGCTTGAAGAAGACCTAAGAGGTCGAAGAAACGCGTCGTATTTGTCTTGTGACGCGTTTTGTCCACGTTTCTCTTGGCGGTTCGCTGACATCTATTTAAGATTTGTGAAATGTGGAGTATAATAGAACTGAAACTATAAACGGATCCTGCGCACATGACGGCTGTGCTATGTGCATGTTTCAGATAAAGCCACATACATAAGAGGGTTGTTTTTTT
>JADBJO010004121.1:196638-201638 GCA_016801955.1 Conus betulinus | reverse complement strand
TGTGGTGTTCCGACCGCCAAGGGTTCGAAAAAAGAATCCAACAGCACCCCCAAAGCAGCCAGCGAAAGGTAGTAGAATTAAACAAACTAACATCATTACCCTGTTTGGCAGCCCGTTTCTCCGCCCCATCACTGTGACCTTCACAGCTTCCAGACCAATGACAGGCAGTCCGTACGTTTTGTGCAACACCTGACCCAGGTACCCCTGTGACACAATCATGATAACGATCGTAATCCTAATAACGTTAGCGATCACTGTCACAAAGACAATATCACCGTGGAGAGTGGAGAGGGGGACGGATGCTTGCAAGTGCCCATTTCCTTCCTCTTCAAATGCAAAAGTATGCAGAATTACATCATTCTCACCACTCTGATAATAACCAGCTTGACTCAGTTCACTTTGTTTACTGCCCAGCCAACTGCAGGGTGCCATTCCAGAGATGTGAAGTCTGATTCCATATGTGATTGCTGAAAAAAAAAAAAAAAAAAGAAAGAAAGAAAAAAAAAATAATGACAGCAATAGACCAGCTTCTCTCAAATATATTCAAAATGCACCCAAACTTCATATCTTTTGCCCCCAGATCTTAAATCAATTAAAAAACATTCATCTCTTTCAAAAACTCAAAACAGGAGGAACGTCCCTGAACAAGATCTTCACCCAGTCTACAGCAAAATGTTTTCTGTCTAATGGGATGTAAACCTCAACAAGACATTAAACCTCAACAGTCTGTGAGCAGATGTTTCACAGGAAACGGCTCATCACCAGGTATGCACTGATAATCATATTTTGCATTTTCACCCCAAACATCATCATCATCATAACTGTCCCCCCCCCCCCCCCCCCCCCCCCCCGCCCCCTGCCCATCATTGTATTCCACATCCCCCTCCTCCTCCTCATCACCACACACCCAACTTACCAGCCCTGAGCCTACGTCGACCACCACGCTACAGCCTGACTCTACCGCCACTCGGTGAACAAGGGAGGCCATCCTCTCCACTTCATGCAGCTTTTTGGGTGACATCCCTTTCCTCAAGTCCCTGCCAACCTGGATGGGTGGAGGGGGGATGGCACCGCCGGCCTGCTGGTGACGATGACTGAGACAGGAAGCGCTGTGAAGGAACGTGGTAACACTGTCATCATGGTTGTGATTCGTCTTCATGTCTGCGGAGAGTTCGGCTTTGCTCTGGAAGGGAAAATGGTTCAGTTCCTCCACTGACATTGATGACAATACTCTGACCCACTGAAAAAAAGACCACAAAGTTATTAACATATCATATCATTATCATATACATATGATGTCTTGCAGTTGGCTTATATATATATATATATATATATGATTTTACATATATATATATATATATATTCAATTATAAACAAAGCTTGCTCTTATGTCTTAGATTGAAGAAATAGGGGGGGGAGATAAGCATACATATCTGCAGTGGTAGATAATTCTGCCCAACTAACAGTATGTGCTTGAGTGGGTGAATGGGGAATAATAAATGCTTCTCAAAATGAGCCTTCAGCAAGCTTATAATCTCCAAGGGGGAGACAATCTCGAATGGGGAGGAAACTCGCTAACATACAACTCCTGGTCAGTTACCGGTATTTTGAAACCTGATTGTTTCTCCTCAGTGACCCCGGAAAGTGGTAACATAACTCCTTTGTCTTTTCGGTTTTAAAAAGAATGCTATCCCAGAAAAAGGCTGGTGTGCAATACCATAGTAGTATGTTCGTTGAGTTTCAAAAAAAAAACAACCAAAGGTGTCACCTAAGAAGCAAAAGAAAATCATGAAAGAGCAAACAAGCTACATTTTCTTCTGAAAAGTAGAAAAATATAAAAAGATAACCTCTAAAGTAAAGACCAAGTGCTGATGGCCTGTTCTTGGAATGAATCCACAAGGGACTAAATTACAATAAACTAATAAATTCCAAGGATAAGTACCGAGCACCATTCCAGCAACTTACAGAGCAGCTTGGTGATGCAATAACTGCAAGAACTATTCAATTATAAACAAAGCTTGCTCTTATGTCTTAGATTGAAGAAATAGGGGGAGATAAGCATACATATCTGCAGTGGTAGATAATTCTGCCTAACTAACAGTATGTGCTTGAGTGGGTGAATGGGGAATAATAAAAGCTTCTCAAAATGAGCCTTCAGCAAGCTTATAGTCTCCAAGGGGGAGACAATCTCCAAAGGGGAGGAAACTCACTCAGAGAAGTCAACTTACCACTTTCATCAATGTTTCATTTCTGGTTGTTGGCATCAATACCTTGGGCACACAAGGTTCTGGCTGTACTCATAAATAAGTGAAAAAATGATAAAAGGAAGATTGAGACTTGGAGAGAGACTTGTCAGTTGCCTCACTCAAGCAGTAAGCCAGCATGCTGATCAGGCCTTGAATGACAATCTAACATCATCCCCACCACTACCGCCATTGTGTGTGTGTGTGTGTGTGTGTGTGTGTGTGTGTGTGTGTGTGTGTGTGTGTGTGTGTGTGTGTGCACATGTGCACAAGCAAGTGTGTATGATTGTGTGTATACTTGCATGCTTGGTTGGATGTGATCATTTGCAAGAATGAACCTCTGAAAGCAGTGCATTCATGAACAAAACTCTGTGGAACTGGAATTCAGTAGATGTTCACTAAAAACCATATCAAAATAAAAATGAACCACTCACAGATAAGCAGGTGAACAAGCATGCTAAACCTGAAAAAGTTAAGATATATTAACACTATAACATCTAAGTATAATTAACATGACAGATATGCAGACAAAGAAATTTACTTCTGCTGGTATGTGTGTTCCAAACTTCGCTTGCAAGGAATCTGGTCAGCTGCAGATCGTGTATCCAGTGGTAGTGGGACAAAAGGAGAACAGCTCCTCAAAGTCCCCGTAGCCTCCATTTTCTGGCACCACTTCTGATTCTTGTTCACCTCCTGCTCCTGCAGTATTTCTCTCCATGGTGATTGGGAGGTGGCGGAGACTTGGATGAAGTAATGCACCTGTCTGAACACAGACATACCTGCAGACTCATGCATTTACATGTATACAGGTACTAATGTGCAAGCACACAGGCTCCGCCCCCCCCCCCCCCCCCCCTTTTTTTTCCCTTTTCCACCTTCAGCCACTCACTCAACCATACACAATAATGGATAAGTGAATGTGTGTGTGCTCACCGCATTTAATCTGCAAAGACACATCTAAAGAATAATAGAAAGAAAAAGATGCATGGGGTCAGGCCGTATCACAGATATATAACCTAATGTTTAAACTATAAAAGCATAATGGTGTACAGGTATGGTTTGTGTTAGTGCTTGCTGCGTGTCGAAGAGTGTTAGGATGTGGTTACTTTGTGTTCATGACGCAAGCAGTGCTTGCTTTATTTTGTAAATGTTCTAACATAATCACTTTGCGATGATAATGTAAGTGATACTTGTGATGTATTAATGTGTCCTGATATGGTGACTTCATGTAAATAATAAAATGTTTGCTACATGCGATTTGAATGTTATTGTGTTGCAGGTGTGGAGCCTTTCACTCAGTACATTCACTGGCCAGGAGATCATACAGATTTAATTTTATATGAACTAGAACTGGTGGTACAGACAGAAAACTGATAAGTCCACCAGGGCTCAAAATGCCCACACCCACCTGATCATCAATGGCCAATAAATCTTCTGGTGGAAAAACAGAAATACTCTTTCCACTTGTCCATCAGGCGACCAATTTTTAATCTTGTCAGTGAAAGAATGACTGAGAAGTATGTTTTCAGCGCTTGCCCTTCCCTCTTTCCCATTTCACTTTCATACCTTCACTACCAAAACTCCCAGACCTCCCTCCCTGCTCCCCACTTCCCCTCCTCTGGTCTGTCTTATTACAGAATCTGAACAGAATGCTGTCTTGTTGGGGCAAAACGTGTTCCATGCATGAAATGTGTCTGCAGCATGTAGGACTTGCTCTAGGTCAGCACAGAAATGATGGATCTGCTTGCTGTATTGTTGGTTTAAACAGGTAAGGAGATGGAAGTGAAGTTACTTTGGAATGTACATGTGGTGAAGAGGAAGAGAGGAAAAAAAGGGAAAGCAACACAGAGATTTTATCATTTTAACTCAGTCCAGGAATGTGTTAATGTTAGAAACAAGACAATTCTATTCTGCTTTTTTTGTCTTACACAGTCTTCAAAGACAAAGGGGAAAGATACCCTGGTGAACAAATAAATCATTCTACATTTCATTTACATCTTCAATGTCTGAATCATATGAGAGCAGAACATGTTATTACTGAATTATGTTTGCTGACTTGTCACTGCATTGCTGATTTACTTTTATAATCATGTTGCTAATGATTCATAAAAGGGAGGGAGGGCAAGCAGAATTTTTTTTGGAGAAAAGTAGATGCTTTCTATCACCCTGTCCCCAGGATAACTAAAATTCGCTGAAGACTTTCTAGCTCTGTCCACACATGAAGAGTCAGGCTGGACATAGACAGGTGAGGGCCACTGCAAAGCAACAACAGGCAGAGACGCTAGACAGATTTTTCTCTGCAGCACAGGGGATGCAGCAGTTATTTTATGGTTGATACCCCCAGTCATAGTTAGGATGGCTGCAATAGGATACTAGCCTGGTATTAAGTCATGTAGTACTTAGACTGCTGCAAAATTACACGCATCATGTGTTAATGAATGTTCTGACGTAAATCATGTTCATGGTGTAGGTGATCCTTGTTATCTTAAATGAACAGTATTTCTGCAGATAAGTTTAACTGAGTGGTGTAGTGACTATGACGTAACAAATACAGCCAGAAGCAGGAAGTATGACAACTAGTGGTACATGTAGGCCTGTTGCACCAAGGTGATTTTTTTTTTTTGTCTGAGTTCACAAAAGCTCTGTAACAAATGCTATATATTTGAAACTGATTTTGTATCCACCCTGAGCCCAATAACCACGTTGACCCTACAATCTATCAACTGCCATTTATTGACAGACTTTGTGTCAACGTCC